>SKCR01040288.1:0-61269 GCA_019454045.1 Zanthoxylum bungeanum | reverse complement strand
TGGTATGTTGCCTTCCATGTATGTCTTCCTTGAAGACTTATACAGTATCAATAGGCACAATGCCATACGGTACATCAACTAGTATCCAAACTTGGTTGATATATGATGAGTGGTAAATCTATCACTATTTCCCACTCATTTAACCTAATATTTTGTATAGTTTCTTGGGTTTTCTGAATATTTTGATGTGTTTTGTGTTATTTTGTAGATAAATAAAGTTTCAGGACATTCTGGAGGTGATTTGGAGCAAAACAGGAAAAACTGGACAAAAAGGGCAAAATCGTCATTTCAGCGTCGCGACGCTGAAGCCTTGCGCGTCGCGACGCCTAACGTGCACCAGATCTGCAAACGTGCGCCAAGCTAACGGGTCAGAATTTGAGAAGTTTGACATTGCTAAAATGTGTCGTGCCACGTGTCATCATCCTACGGTGCCGACACTCACAATTGCCACGTATGCCACGTGTCATCCATGTCATCGCCACGTCATCGGTCAATGAGTCAACTATGCCACGAGTCGTGCCACGTCATCGTCCACATCAAATGGTCAACCGAGTCAACATGCCACGTCATCATAAGCCAATCACAGCGTGACACGTGTCGCAATCCTACGGTGCTGACAATTGATCTCAGCCGCCTTGCCACGTCATCGCCACGTCAGCATAATAATTGAGCTCTTAGCAGCCACGCCACGTGTCGCCTTATCCTCTTAGCCGCCTCGCAACGTGTCAAGCCGTCATTATGCCACGCCAACTGTTCCAGCTTAGCGACGCCAAAGGCCTTGGCGTCGCGACGCTGGAAGCTTACCCGCGCCTATAAATTCAGCTTCGAATTTCAGAATTGAGTGTACCTTCCTCTCTCTTCTATTCTTTATAAAGTCAGAGTTTCTCTCTCTAGATTCTTTAGTTTTTTTAGTTTTTTTTTTATTTTTAGTTTTTAGTTTTGTAAATAATTTTAATTGCGTTTTGTAATAATAGTAATTTAATTTTTACTTTTACTTTTTACTGTTTTTACTATTCACCATGATAAGGTAACTTTCTCAGCTATGGTGAAAGGTAATTATTTTACTGTTACTATTTAGATTAATCTCCCTTAAAAATAATATATTCACTATTTAAAATACTGACTTAAAAAGGATACCTCTATATTGGCCGGTTGATAATTTAATTTTAATCTGGTTTAAACCTGACTAATAAAGGATACCGCCAGATTGGTCGGTTGGTAATTTAATTTTGGTTCCGCCTTAATGGCTGGTTGGACTTAATTTGACTTAATCAGGATACCGCCAGATTGGTCGGTTGGTTATATTATCACAAGTTTATATATTATTTTATGGGAGATATCTAAATTAGTAGTAGTAAAAGTAATTCATTTTACCTTAGCATTTTTTTGTAATTTACTTTTCAGTTTTTATTTTATGTCTTTTATTTTTAAGTTTTTACTAGCCCTAGTTATGTGTTAGTTATCTGGGGTTGTGATGAATTCTAATATCACCGGTTTATAAGGGATTATTTTATAGTTTGGGTAATTTAAAGGTTTACTTATTAAAGTCTTAAGTTTAATGCTTTTTGTTGTCTGATCACCAATAAGATTGATGTGGTAAATCTAAAATGAACTAGACATAGGGATTTTAGGTTTCAGCCTTAGACTTAATAGCCCACGATCTTCCTTGAGGATAGATAATCCTTTAATAGATTTCCTTACAGGATAGGAATATACCTGTCGGGCGGGGGTAACCATAATTGGAACTTAAACTTAATGAATCCAGATAATTTGGTTGATATAGACATATGGTTCAATTAGGTTAAACTGGGTATTTGTGTCTGACCATCGACAGAGGCTTACACATAATTTAGTGTTCCAGGTTAGTAAACTGATTTATTACACAAACATAAAATAACCACTTCATCTTTAAAATGATATTAGAAGAAATCACAACCCTAGATCTTTGTGTCTTTTGTAATTTTCCTTAGTATTTTCTTTTATCTTTTTATTTATTTACTTATTGTGCAAAACCACATTCAACCAATCAAACAATCATTCTCTTCTCCCTATAATTAGATACTTGTAAATAAATAGAATCAATAATTAATAACAACAGTAGAAATTAAGTCCTCGTGGGATCGATATTTTTATACTACTTGAGCGATACGTGCGCTTGCGTTATACGCGTGTGTTTACGCCGGTCAAGTTTTTGGCACCGTTGCCGGGGACTTATATTTCTTGAGTTATTAATTTTGAAGCTATCTAATTTACTTGTATCTAATTTTCTTTATTTTTATCTGTAATTGTATTTCTTTCTTTTGTTTTCAGGTGGTTGAACAATGGAACATTACTGGGAGATTGAGAGATTACGTGCTTTACAAGAAGATACACCCAAAATCTGGGAGCAACCGTCCGGTTTTCTGAGGCCTGTTGTCCAGCCCAATGATTATCACTGGATGCCAGAACCAAGTAATACTACATTTGATCATCAGAATGCAATGGAGAGATGTGATATATGTAATGGTAACCATCCAAGAGATTATTGCGAGTACAACTACAATCCAGGGTGGCAGAGCTATCAAAATCCCTCATGGTACGAAGAACCATCATATTTTCCATCTTATCCACCATCCATATGCGATTTCCATCAACAACCAGAACCATCAGAGGAAGATCAATTGATTCACATGTTTAAGGAACGGGCAGATCAATTTGATGCACAAATTCGGAGTAACGCAGAATCCATACAGAGAATGACAGATCAAATCACACAATTAATAGAAAACCAGAGCTATATACCTCAAGGAGCATCTTCAAATGACACAGATGAAGCCTTCGAGTACCAAACATTTCACTATGACACTTTAGCAGAAGAGGAGGCTGAGGAGAATCAAGAACCAGAGGTATCAGTTCAAGAGCCCGAACCGCAAAGTCTCGATTTGATTTCTATTATTCAGATTCTGACGAGGATGAAGCTGAAATATTTGTACCAATTGCATCAAAAATTGAGGATGGATTTTGTATCCTCAAAACGAAGATCTTGGATATTGCATTGCACACATGTTTGAAGAAGATCTACCCGAGCTAATCAATTCACCCGAATCAGAGGATGAAGACCTAATGTCTGACTCATCTTTTCATCCTCAGGTGGAGCATGAAGCAAAGCAAATGGAGGAGCAAATGTCTGAACTTATTAAAGATCCAGAGCATTCAGGAGAAACATCGCTGTATCGAGGAGTACAAATCAAAGATATCACCCAGAAGCTTGACAGAATGGAACTTCCATTCCAATTCAAGCACCATACGAGACGTCCTAATTTTCTTTCTTTCTTTTCAGGAACCACGGGAGCAATAAAAATTAAAAAGGTGGCACAAGCACTAAATGGGACACAAATTTTTCTGCTACCTTACCGTTGGAAAAGACCATTGAAAAGTAACGCTCACGGGATTGTCGTTAATCGGACATCCAAAACGACATTGAAACCTCCTTAACAGATGAATTTCAGTCACGTCTGGCTGAAGACGAAAAATTTAGCGCTAGCAGGGAGGCAACCCATGCAATTTGTTGTAATTTGTTTTCATATTTTGTGTGAACTTTTTAATTTTGTGTGTTAGTTTTGCAGGAAAAATAAAACGTAATTTTTCAGGACAAAGCAAGCCAGTGCAAGCAGGATTTTTACAAAATAAAAATTTGACAAAATCATGAAGATACAAAGTCAATCCAGAAGAGACGGCCGAGTAAGGAGTCAGCTCTCGAGACGCGTCCCTATGGATTTATCCGTCGCAAGACATGGTTTTGCCAAAAAAAAAAAAAAGTCATCCCGCTTCGCGAAGCCCACAGCATTCAGACACCAAAAGCAGATTTCAGAACTCTAACCCTAGAAGAACCGAATGTCGCGACGCTAGGCAATTTTCAGGGTCGCGACGCTTACTCGAAGACAGAACATAAGCAGAGGCGCCGCAGATCTCATTGTTTTTCCTTCTTCTTCCTCAAACACCACCAAGACGCACCATGAACAGCCGACCAGAACCAAGAGATTGCCGAGCAGAGAACACCAAGACCCACGACTAAACCGAACCTCCAAAGACCGAGAATTAGAAACCAGAAGCCGACTAAGAGCTACCTCAATCCGAGCCACACAACCGCAACCCACCTAGCGCAAATCGCCAAAACCAAGGGCCATCACCGAACTACCAAGGCCGAGACAACTCAAATCACCGGTCGAACCACCCAATCGCCAAGCAAAACCGTCCACCACCCTCGACCACCACAAGCCAATCCGCCGAGCCACTGTTGTGTCTCACCAGCACTGCAACCGAAACCATCTCCACCCTTTGTCGTGAGCCTCATCACCGAGAACCAACAGCGCCGAGACCCACCAGCCACCATCAAACCGAGATCCACACTGCTGAGACCGAATCAACCCACAACCACATCAACACCACCGTGAGTCACCCTTGCCGAACCACATCTGCCGTAAGCCACTGACCACCGCTGATTTAACCCACTGCAGAGCCAAGCCACGGCCGGGAAGCCAACACCCAAGACCGGAACCGAGACATCACCAAAACAGATCCAAGCCATCACTGCCGAGCCATACAACTGAGACTGAATCCGAGAATTCACACTGCCAAATCAATTGAATGGTATAAATTTGAATTTAATTTGGTATTTAGTGGATTGATAATTCTGTTTTGTGATTTGGTGTTGTGAGGAGTAGATTGAGATAGTGAAGTGTTGTTGATGGTTGAATTTGATTCGTAGTAATTGGAGGCGAAGAGAGTGAGTTTGATATTTGGAGTTTGGTTGTGGTAATTGAGTAGTTTAGGATTGAGGATTGTTGGAAAAACAGAGGAGGTTCTGCCGAAATTTTGGAAAAATGCCAAAGAGATCGAGGGGTTCGACATCTGTACAACCTGATTTTGATAAGTATAAGTTTGTCTCAGCGGCTGCCGAGCAGCGCTATGAGCAGGGATTGACTAAGAAGGTCGGGATTATTGAGAGTGGATTTCAGATAACCTCTGGGATGTTTCCTGAGATTGATAGAGTGATATCCGACCGACACTGGGAGAAGCTATGTACCCAACCCAAATCGGTGTGCATCACAGTTGTCAGAGAGTTTTACGCGAATGCTTCTCAACATGTCGCTTATCAGGTTATGGTGAGAGGGAGGCAGATTGCTTTTGATTCGGTGACAATCAACAAGTTCTATGGGATCATTGAGATAGAAGTAGATGAGTATAGAGAGTTGAGGAGTGGGATTGAGATCTCGCAGCTGACTGACGAGTTGTGTATCCCCAATGCTACATGGGAGATGAGCAGCAGTGGGGAGTATATGAAAATGAGTTCCAGATTTCTTAAACCAGATGCGAGGATTTGGTTTCATTTCATTACGAGATCTCTTATACCAGGGACCCATATTACTTTTGTCACCTGTGAGAGGATGACTTTATTGTACTGCTTGATGAGTGGGTTGTCAATTGATGTAGGAGTTCTGATTTCTCGACATATTGCTTGGGATGCTACCCAAGCGCTGGCTGGATTATACTACCCTTATTTGATCACTTCTTTATGCACATTGGGTATGGTTCCAGTTGACCCGCAAGAAGAACCTATCCAGCCCATGACAACTCTGACTATCAGACTGATCCAGCAGCTCAGAGCAGAGAGACAAGCTCAAGCCGGAGCATCTTCTTCCACACAGCAGCAACAACAACCACCTCAGCCACCACCAATATCATCAAGGCCTCGCACTATTTCTCAGGAAGTTCGTCGTTTGGGATCTCGTGTGGATTATATGCTTCAATATAACAGAGCAATCGGCCATGCACTACAACAAATGGCAAATGATTTGCACATTACTGTTACAGAGTTCCCTGACCCACCATCTGACGACAGCAATGAGGAGGAGACTGACGCATAAACTCGGTACCATTGTTCCTACCTTTTGTTTATGTTTTGAACGCATTGAGTACAATGCTTAATTTAGGTTTGGGGGTGCAAAACTTTTGTGTTAAAACTTTCCGTTAAAATTTTTCATTTATGTACCAAAATTCCGTTAAATTTTTTTCGTTTTTGCATGATTTCCGTTTAATTTTAGTAATTTTATTTCCGTATTTCATTTATTTGTGTGCTTTCAAAATCGAAAATCCAAAAAAAAATTCAAAAATTTTAAAATCCATAAAAAGTCCGATGATTTGATTGTTTGTTTAGTTAAAAAGTTTTAGGAAAAGATAAATGTTAATTATGCTTATATCCCTAATTTGAATTTCTTATCTAGATCAGACTCGCCTGCACTATTAAAATAGTTTAATAAGTAGTTAGATAATAAGGAATTAACAAAGTGACTAGTTAAAATAATCGGTGGTTAATGAATGGCTGTTTATCTGAGCATCTGTTTTTGTCTACAACAATTATTATTATGTGGGGTATGTAAAAAAAAAAAAAAAATCTGAGATCCGAGTTATTAAGTCTGTAAGGGTTTCTTAACACCTAGAACCCTAAAACCAACTGGTTTGGGAGTCACTGACCCAAAGCTCGTTACATGGATCGGAGATGCTGCAAAAAAAAATATTTATATCTGAAGTCTGGGTAATTAAGTTCGTAGGGGTGTCTTAACACCTGGTGCCCTAAAGCCAACTGGTTTGGGAGCCACCGACCCAAGACTCGTTACATAGACGGAAGATATTGTATATAAATAAAAAATAGAAAAATAAAAAGAAAGAAAAAATCAGAAAATCAGAAAAATTACATACCTCACCTGAGTTGATTATGGTAGACAGAACTATTTTAGATACTCAGATTGGTTTGACCCATTAATTATTGAGAATTGAGACAAAATCACTAAGTTGATAACTTAGAATCGAAGGTATTTACTGGACTATTCACACACACACTTTGAGTCTGACTTAGGTATGTTGTTCAAATAAAAGGATTTTAGTAGAGATATGCATTTTGAAGGTTCCTCTAACTTTGTTACTAAACATTCTCTGAGGACAACTTTTATTATATTTTATCTTGTCTTTATGCTTTTGTGTGCATTAGTTTTACTACCTTTTTACTTTTGTAAAATGTTTGTGGGTATCATTGCTGTAAACCCTCACGAGACTACAACTCGTCCACTAGGGACACCTAGGGGTTTAAAGGCTTGTTGCATATGCTAAATGCAATCGTGGTCCCTACGAAAATGGCTTAGTTAAATTTTAAAGATTTTTATGTTATTCTACTCTATGTTTTGCTCGAGGACTAGCAAAATGTTAGGTTTGGGGGTGTGATGAGTGGTAAATCTATCACTATTTCCCACTCATTTAACCTAATATTTTGTATAGTTTCTTGGGTTTTGTGAATATTTTGATGTGTTTTGTGTTATTTTGTAGATAAATAAAGTTTCAGGACATTTTGGAGGTGATTTGGAGCAAAACAGGAAAAACTGGACAAAAAGGGCAAAATCGTCATTTCAGCATCGCGACGCTGAAGCCTTGCGCGTTGCGACGCCTAACGTGCACCGGATCTGTTAACGTGCGCCGAGTCAACGGGTCAGAATTTGAGAAGTTTGACTTTGTTAAAATGCGCCGTGCCACGTGTCACCATCACAGCCGATCTACTAACGTGCGACATGCCACGTGTCATCATCCTACGGTGCCGACACTCACAATTGCCACGTGTGCCACATGTCATCCATGTCATCGCCACATCATCGGTCAATGAGTCAACTATGCCACGCGTCGTGCCATGTCATCGTCCATATCAGATGGTCAACCGAGTCAACATGCCACGTCATCATAAGCCAATCACAGTGTGACACATGTCGCAATCCTACGGTGCCGACAATTGATCTCAGCCGCCTTGCCACGTCTGCGCCACGTCATCGCCACGTCAGTATAATAATTGAGCTCTTAGCCGCCACGCCACGTGTCGCCTTATCCTCTTAGCCGCCTCGCAACGTGTCAAGCCGTCATTATGCCACCCCAACTGTTCCAGCGTAGCGACGCCAAAGGCCTTGGCGTCGCGACGCTGGAAGCTTACCCGCGCCTATAAATTCAGCTTCGAATTTCAGAATTGAGTGTACCTTCCTCTCTCTTCTATTCTTTATAAAGAGAGAGTTTATCTCTCTAGATTCTTTAGTTTTTTTAGTTTTTTATATTTTTAGTTTTTAGTTTTGTAAATAATTTTAATTACGTTTTGTAATAATAGTAATTTAATTTTTACTTTTTACTTTTTAGAGTTTTTACTATTCACCATGATAAGGTAACTTTCTCAGCTAGAGTGAAAGGTAATTCTTTTACTGTTACTATTTAGATTAATCTCCCTTAAAAATAATATATTCACTATTTAAAATTCTGACTTAAAAAGGATACCGCTATATTGGCCGGTTGATAATTTAATTTTAATCTGGTTTAAACCTGAATAATAAAGGATACCGCCAGATTGGTCGGTTGGTAATTTAATTTTGGTTCCGCCTTAATGGCTGGTTCGACTTATTTGAGTTAATCAGGATACCGCCAGATTGGTCGGTTGGTTATATTATCACAAGTTTATATATTATTTTATGGGAGATATCTAAATTAGTAGTAGTAAAAGTAATTCCTTTTACCTTAGCATTTTATTGTAATTTACTTTTAAGTTTTTATTTTATGTTTTTACTTTTAAGTTTTTACTAGCCATAGTTATGTGTTAGTTATCTGGGGTTGTGATGAATTCTAATACCACCGGTTTATAAGGGATTATTTTATAGTTTGGGTAATTTAAAGGTTTACTTATTAAAGTCTTAAGCTTAATGCTTCTTGTTGTCTGATCACCAATAAGATTGATGTGGTAAATCTAAAATGAACTAGACATAGGGATTTTACGTTTCAGCCTTAGACTTAATAGCCCACGATCTTCCTTGAGGATAGATAACCCTTTAATAGATTTCCTTACAGGATAGGAATATACCTGTCGGGCGGGGGTAGCCATAATTGGAACTTAAAATTAATGAATCCAGATAATTTGGTTGACATAGACATATGGTTCAATTAGGTTAAACTGGGTATTTGTGTTTGATCATCGACAGAGGCTTACACATAATTTAGTGTTCCAGGTTAGTAAACTGATTTATTACACAAACATAAAATAACCACTTCTTCTTTAAAATGATATTAGAAGAAATCACAACCCTAGATCTTTGTGTCTTTTGTAATATTCCTTAGTATTTTCTTTTATCTTTTTATTTATTTACTTATTGTGCAAAACAACATTCAACCAATCAAACAATCATTCCTTCTCCCTATAATTAGATACTTGTAAATAAATAGAATTAAAAATTAATAACAACAGTAGAAATTAAGTCCTCGTGGGATCGATATTTTTATACTACTTGAACGATACGTGCGCTTGCGTTATACGCGTGTGTTTACCGGTCAATATACATGGAATCCATTTCGGACTCATGGCACTCTGCCATAAAGGGAGTCGATACCTTGTATCACTATCTCAAACGTAGTCGGTTTGGCTTCCTCTATAAGATTGACATCTTTATGAGGAGACATCAGAAACCCATACCCGAGGTTGTTTTCTGATTCTCTCTGATCTACGCGGTTCTTGTGTATTTGAAGATTACTGGTATAGTTTCATCCTTGATGAACTATTTGTGTTCCATTAAGGACTTCGTGCCTTGAAAAGTATCTCTCTGATTTTCATCGAGTTACACTGTCCTCCCACTGACCACTGCATATCGGTATCCCTCTAAGGAAAACCGCATGGCGAGCAACAATCTCATTGTTCTCAAGTGAGATGTATAAGTACTATACTTATGGTTTCCCTTAGGATAACCTATAATTTGGCACTTATCCAATTTGGGTTTTAGTTTGGTATCATCCAAATGTATGCCTTGCATTCCCAAATTTTCAGGAGTGTGAAACCCTGTTTATTTCCTATTTATATCCAATATGAATTCTGTCAAACAGATTTTCATGGAACCTTATTCTAAATAAGTTTTGCACTGTTAATGCATATTCGTTGAAGGAAATGGTAGCTCTGAGCGACTCATGATAAACCTTATCATGTCCAACAAAATCTGATTTCTCTGTTTGGACACACCGTCAATTGACATGTTCCGGGAGGAGTCCTCATTTGAAAGAATACTATACTCTTTCAAGTATTTATATAACTTATTGCATAAGTATTTTCCATTACGGTCTTACCGTGACGGTATAATACAATAGCCGATCTGTCTGTCTATTTCGTGTCGAAACTCCAAAAGTTTCCGATTTGTGTTCTTCAAAAGAAACACATAACCATAACGTGATGCTACATCTGTTAATGGTCACGAAACATTCATATCCACTTATAGCCTAGCTAGATATGGGCCCAATCAATTCACCATGAATTAGGGCTAACAGATCGGTGGCACTTTCACTATTACCAAGTAAATAGTGTTTTAGGTACTTTACCAAATAAACTAGATTCGTAGACTTTATTTGATTAGTCAAATTAGTCCTAGTACCCACTCTTCAAAAGTGTGGATATACGAGTCTTGTTTAATTGTGTCCCAGACAACAATGCCACAAACAAGTTTATTCTGATCAAATCAGTATGAGCTATTAGTTTGTCATATCATATGTTCGAGATTTTATTTATATTCAAAATATAAATACTGTTATTCATATCTAATGTGTTTATCTCAATGTCATCTTTATATAATGAAACACTTTAGTGTTCTAGAATATAAAGGTTTATACGCAACGGATTAAACACTGATATAGAGATAATGTTCCTAGTCAAACTAGTTACATTATAACAGTTCCCTAATATAGGTACACACCCGAAGGGTAGTTCCTAAACTTAGGCTTCTACGATCGAAACAGCGACTTCCGTCCCGTTTTCGATTCACAAATTAATCTCAGCTTGAAGTCAGTATCCTGCTCACAGCAGATTCTGAACATCAATTCATATATTTTATGTACCACACTAAGTATTTTAAAATCCAATTTTAATACTAGTAATGGACATAATTTTGACAAACATTCTTAAATTCAGAGCCTTGCCCTTTCTTTAATTCCTTCATGTCTGCCATGTCTAAACGGCAGTCACTATGGGATATGTCTTTTATCTTCCAAGAAGATCATAATGATCTTGCCTTTACCCTTTTCTACATTTCTGAAGCCTTTCGCCAAGCTTGGGTTTCTAAAATATCGAAGTAAGGCGCGCCTTGCGCTACTTGCCTAATCGCAAAGTTTGACTTTATCTCCTCGAGAATAGTCATTAATTCTCCAAGAATTATTAATTGCAATTTTAATACTTCTTAAATCTAACATAGATTTATGACAAGTATATCAAATTAAGCACTAAAGTCATCATCACATAAATCTTCCAAGATTATAACACCGCATTTATTGTCAGTTGGACTTAATTGAAAATCTGACTTAATGAGGATATCGCTGTAGGGGTTTTTCGGGGAAATATCGGTAACGCAGGGGAATAGTGGAAAATCAAAATTTTCCGATTTCAAAATTTTCCTCGGATCAATTAAATAAAATTATTTATTTAATTATCCAATTATCAAATTCTGAAAAATTACACAAGAGATCAAAGTTTTTGGTAATTACCGAATTGCCCCAAAACTTTGTAAGTTTATCATTTTAGTCCAAAAGATGTCAAATATAATTTTGGATGATTCTAAATCATTTCTAAAAATTTTTTCAACACATCTAATGCATCAAAATCAGATTTCACACAAATCCCCAATTTTTATTCTAATTCTGTGAGCCACCCAAAATTTTCAATTAATTGCAATTTGGTCCATTTAGTTCAAAACATGCCGAGATCAAATCCAATCAACCTAAAATTTTACATGCATCATATTCATACCATAATACATCAAATATATGAAAAGCCCCAAATTTGGAGTGGGTTAAGAACCCTAATTTTTCAATTTCATCAAATTGTCCAATTTCACCAAATTTACAAAATCCAACACTTGAATCCATTCAATACTTCACCAATCAAGCCTCGCCACTTTGAAATAACTCTAGAACAATTCTAGGTCACCAAGGAGTGGCTTACTAACTCTAGAATGGCAACTTTGATTTTCAAAGAATCAAAAGTAAGTCTTGGAAACCATTTCAAGGCTACTTACATACACACATCTTTCATTCAAGTTCACAACAATTAAAACACAAACTATAAGTAGAGAGACAACATCAAAGCAACACAAGATGAAGCTAAGCATGTTAGAAATATTTTTCATGTTGGAAGATTTGAAAGAAAACTTACAAAACCTTAAGATTTCCAAGCTTTTCCTTCTTTTCTTCAAACTTTTCTCTCAACTACTTTTGTGTTTCATTTGGTGACTTATGAACACTTTAAACCCTAAAAATGAAACAAAACAATATATACTCACCCAAATCAAGCCCTTGGCCGAAATTGTAGTAAGAAAAAATATCTAGATATTTTTCATTTGTTTCATTTAAAGCTTAATTTAATCAACTTGCAATTTGATCATTACAACTTTAATGAAAATTCAACAAGTCAACAAAAGCAACTTAAAAATATAACAATTATATTTATATAGGTATATGGCCGAAAATTGATAAACAATAAAGGAAAAAATATTTCAATTTTAACAATTTAAAATAAATATCCAAGGAAGTCAAATCCAATTTGACTACCATTTCCTTTACTTTAAAGTCAATAATAAACACTTATAATCATTTCCTAACTTTATCATTTGGTTAGATATTTATATTTTAATTATATTAATCAATTAACAATTAAATAATTAAATAATTAATTAAATACAAATATCTCAAATATATGTATTATATTTACTTTAAATATCTCAAATACATATATATTAATGATATATGTCAAATACCTTTATTTGACAATTTATTAATGTGTATTTAATAATATCATATATTAAATACAAATACACATTAATTAGGAAATGATGGTTTGGCCCGTTCGCATGTATTTTTCATTTAACGTTTAAACGATTTATAAATAATCACCATTATTCATAAAGTTGCCCTAGTGCTCTACGAGTATATTTCATTAGTGAGACTCTCTAGATTGAGGTATATCCGTCACAAAATCCAATTTCGTGTCCATAATTTACCCACCGGTAAATTATGACGACCACGGATAAACTCGCTTAATCATACATGTCGAGGTCATTGATACGTATAATCCCTCCATCACAGATATCCGGATAATCCCAGAGATATAGATGTAAACGTCAAATCTCTATAGGTATTATCCCGTCGATGATTCTATTAGCAATCTATAAATAACATTCAGAACTGATTTCCGAAGTATACTATGGCCATATATTTAACTGATTGCTAATCACATATGGACTACCTATGCTCTGTACACAGAACTGAAAGGTCCTATATTGACACACACAGGATATCCTGAGGATCGGTCCAAACCCAACGAACATGCGGAGGTCTGATCTAAATAGATCGGTTACGTGACTGTCATCCATGTGTGGAGGATGTCTCATACATCCATAGTGGTATCTCAAGTCGAAGGACCACTATGCTACTCAACCGAGAAGATTCTTTTTGACTTTGGTGTACCATCCATTAAGAATCTTCGGTGAGTTGTTAAGTGTTTATCCACTATAAACACCTACACGTCTATACGAGTGTCCCAAGACTCATGGTTCATTGGGATAAACCATCAGACCAAGTCACAATATACGACATGTACTGGTCTCAATGGATTTGACTAACCGACCCGTGTTAGTAAATCTTGACCAGGAACTATATTTGATAATATACATTTAGCTGTGACACTTCCCAATGTCAATTACAAACTAACTTTGTTAATGTGTACTGCATTATATATTATCGGGCCTTTGTCTAATATATACATATCACTAAACCACATTTAGTTTCAATCTAATAGTAATTAGATCGAATACGTATATAAAAACAAGAGGTGTAACCACTAAAAAAGTAATATTATGGAAAAATGGATTTTCGTATTCATGAATCAGACATAAATACTATCCGGATTGGTGCTCTGAGAACCAACCCCAACAATCGCCTGTATTGTCGGTTGGTATTATCACTGATAATTCCTATATTATAATAAGAGAGATTTCTAAATTAGAATTAGTAAAGGTGGATCCCATAACCCCCAACATTTTATTTTTATTCTATGGAAGTGATGAAACACAATATTCACATACTTAATAATTGATTTAATTATATATTGGGTAATTCTTTAGTTTGTTTATTGAATCTTAAGCTTAATGCTTCTTGTTGCCTGATCACCAATAAGATTGATGTGGTAAACTTAAAATGAACTTGGAAAAGAGATTTTAGGTTTCAGCCTTAGATTCAATAGCTCACGATCTTCCTTGAGGATAAATAACCATTTAATAGAATTTCATTACAGGATATGAATATACCTATCGGGTGTGGGTAGCCATAATTGGAACTTGAACTTAATGAATTCATGTTACTTGGTTAACATAGGAATATGATTAATTGGGTTACTTTGGGTTTTTGCAACTGACCATTGGTAGAGGCTTTTGCATATCTTTGTGTTCCAGGTTAGAAAACTGATTTATTACACATATATAAGAGAATCAATTCATCATTAGAATAATATTGTGTGGAATCACAACCCCAGATTTTTGTGTCTTTTGTTTATTTTTCCTTTGTATTTTCTTTTGTGTCTTTATTTATTTGTTTAGCAAATCCACATTCAACCAACCAAAAGCAATCAATCTATTCTCCCTTTAATTAGATACTTGTAAATAAATAGTATCAACAATTAATAACAATAGTAGGAATTAAGTCCCCGTGAGATCGATATGTGCGCTTGCGTTATACGCGTGTGTTTATGTCGGTCAGTATTCAATCAGAAATACTTTATATTTGTATTTGTATTTGTATTTTTTATAATGATATATTAATGGTCTTTTTAACCTTTCTAATACATTCTTTTTAAAAAATTAAAAAAAAATGGAGCAGTATTAACATCGTCATTTCATCACCGTCATTCAATTAAATACCAAAGAATAAAACTCAATTTTCCTCCGTGGAAATTTGCTCACCTCATCTATAGTAAAATATTAGACGCTCAAATCATTTCAAAACTGATATTTACAAAAAAAAAAACTTTTGATGTTTGATATATTATCCTCAGTTAAAAGTAATGAAAATATCTAGCATCAAAGGAAATGAGGCAAATAATTAAAACTAACAATTATTATTATATTAGAATTTGTTATTAAGAGCCATGATTTGATAATGTAGGGTTTAAGATATGTTCTTTAAGTCTTAGGTTTGAATTTAAAATGTACATTTCTTGTAAAAATTTAAGACAATTGGATAATTTACTGTTGGATAATGTTAATTGTTGTTAATTGGAAATTATTAAGCAAATTATTTGATGTTGTTAAATAACAATAATTAGTAATAATTCCATGTTGGAAATTATTAAGTTAATTATTTGGTGTTGTTGAATAACAACAATTAGTAATATCAAATAATTAAGTAAATAACAAGAGTTGTTAATCAAATAATTAAGTAACAACAAGGGTTTTTAAGTAACAACAATTAGTGAAATGTTAAATGGGGAACATATGGTGCATCCATGATGTTAACGTTTTTGTAAGGGTTAGAAAAGGTCATTATGCATCCTAATAATTTGATTAATAGTAATCAATGCATAGTGACTTGATTTTCCTCCTATAAATAAGACCATTAGCTTATTGAATTAAGCAATCAATTAAGTTTGATTAAGAGGTCTCTACAAGCATAAAAGGTATGCAATTGTGTTGTGGTTAATATAGATTTATTTCAATTAGCATGTAAATAAATCTAGGACTAGTAACACATGTATGGTTAGATCCTAAGAGGACAAACATGTAAATATATTAGGGATTATGTTTCCTAACATTGGTATCAGGAGCTTAAATGCATGTATTCTAGTTGGATTACACAAAAATTGCATGAACATGCATGAAAAATGTTAAAATGCTTCTGTTTTTTTGTTTTTACAAAAATGATTTTCTTCCAACTTTGGTCCGTAATAACTCTCTGTAGAAAATTGATAATCGCATGTTAAAATATGTTTTGAAAACTAGGTCATGAGATATTCAATTTGGTATATCATTTGCTTAATTTGGATAAAAATGGAGAAATATATGGACCCTAGAAGTTGGCTAGTTGAATCTGTTTTTACCCAGAAAAACACTCCCAGAAGATCCGTACTACATGTCATCCGCTGTTTAGAGAACCGGACGACAAGTCGTCCACCAATGACGTACGACAAGTCGTACATGAGCCGCATAACCAGACGACAAGTCGTCTGTGTTTATCGTACGACAAGTCGTACGTGTCCTTTAGTCTCAGACGACATGTCATCCGATTACGTATGACAAGTCGTACGTATAACACCGCGAAGGACGACATGCATCCACAATGTCGAACCGATAAGACGGCTGAGTCTATACCTTACAATCGACATGTCATACACATATGGAACTAGCGGACGACATGTCGTCTGTGCGTGAAAGTTACCCGAGACTGACCGGCGCGTGAGGCGCGTGAGGGCGAGTAGGAGCCCATGGCCGGCGCGTGGCGGCACGTGAAGGCGCGTGGACCACTTCTAAGGTGCGTGGAAGGCGAGTGGACATCTGTATTAGCCCGTGTTGGTCATGTGTGTATCGGTTTGCTTTAGTAATTCCGATCCGTCATGATTAAATGTCTATTCCTTTTGCATATTGTATTAATCGGCCATGATAAATTTTTTTTATCATATAAACTTTGTGTTTATGTAAATGAATGTCTTTGTGATGTTTATTTTAGTTAATGTCACTTTGTGTTTCATTATATTGATTTTTCTTTGTATTTATTGCAGAAAAATCATGAGATCAGACAAAAAACTGCAAAAAGAGTTATGACATCCGCCCACAGTGAAAAATTGAAAGACATGTTGCTGGATCTGGATAGGTATCAGATGAAAGAAGATGATGATATGATTTCGCATATAATCACCTTTAATAACATGTTACAAGATTCTATATGGGAGGGTAATTGGATAGGACAACCGAACAGACTCAGATTGCTACGAAATACTCTCCCGGAAATATGGCAAAAAAGGCTTACTGATATTTGGAAATTAGTAACTCATACCGAAGAACTACGTGTTCAATACAACATAGTCATTGAGAGGTTAGCGATTGAGTATCTTCAATCTAAGGCAGATAATACAATTTTTCCTTTGATGTCTCGGAAACGTTGCAAGGATCTGAAATTTGCAATAGGTTTCCCATGGTTGTCCAAGATCAATTACCAGTTACCGAAAGAATTTGAGGATTCTTATCCAAAGACTTTTATTCGTTGGAACACTAGAACCGGAAAAGTTTTAAGTGTTAGATATTAGTTTTTCTATAATAAAACTATGTTAATATTTATGTGTGTAATTATCTGTTACTTCATGGCATGTAATTATTGTATTTATATGTGTGAATGTTTCATGTTGATTTTGAATTTATGTAATTAAATCAATGATTGTCATGTACAATGGTCGCATGATTAAGATGTTCTAAGAATTTATGTAATTTTTTAGAAAATGATTTTACATGATTGATTATGTTGATAATATTTTTACATTGGGTAATTGGATGATGATTGGACACATAGTGGCCTTTTGACTCCAACCCCATTGAATAATTTTATTAAACATAATTCGTTTCATGATAAAATAAATAAAAGTATTAACTATTGTGCATGAATGTCTGTAGAAACTTTGTGTTTTTAATATGGCTTCCACAACAAAGAACATTATTGCTGAACTCAACAAGGGTGAGAAACTGAATGGTGATAATTATGAAATTTGGAGCATGAAAATCCAATATGTGCTAGAAGAAGAAAAGGTTTTGAAACTTTGAAAATGAGCATGGATGAACCTGAACAGGGCACTATGGCCCAACACAGGCGAGACCGAGAGGCTTATGAGGCCTGGAAGAAAAAGAATTCAATTGCCCGCATTACATTCTGAGCAGTATGGATAATGACCTAATGAAAGTGTTCAGGAAATATGACATGGCTAAGGACATATGGTCCACACTAGCTGAAAAGTTTGGTAGTACCTCAATAACCAAACTCAGGTCACTGACAATCAAGTTTGACACATACAAGAAACGTCCTGAGTTCACTATGTCAAAACACTTGAGGCAAATGTCTGTTGTATACTAAAATTAGTCCCAAGGAAAGATTAAGCATATGAAATACAACAAAATGAATATATATAATAAACTTGAAGCATGGCGGAATCATACTTACAAAGCTTTTGTGATGAAAAGATGAACAAAGGTTGAAGCTCCAAGATCCTTGAAGTTTCGGCCAAGAGGAGAAAAGAGTTGAAAGCTCCAAGCTTTGTGTATTCCAAGCTCCAAGGTGGTTTCCCTATCACCTCCTTTGATTCCTTGCTTGTGCTAGCAAAAATGGAGAATGAGAAAACAATCTTCTGCCTTGTATGTGCAGCTCACGGCGTGAGCAAGAGAGAAAGAAGAGGAGAGTGTTTCACTTTTAATTTTGTTCCCTTTGCATTCCAAAAACCGTGAGAGACAAAGGAAATGAAAAGTGATATGATATCTAATACCAAAAGAATTTTTTAATGCAAAAAATCCTTCAAAACCGTGCATGGCTTTCCCTCCAAAATGAAATTCATCATTTACCATCATTACCACACTTTGAGATTAGAGACAATGTATCATCCCTCAAAGGTGACTAGATACATCCACCATCTATTCGTATTAAGTAATGAGATATCGCGATGTGATTTGCGGATATCACTCGATTCAAAATACGAATGTGTCCGCAACACTTTCGGGCTCGGTTTCGTTAATTCTGAATTAACGAATTTCCGTCGCGACGTGAATTAAATAATTACGCCTTGCGAAATTACTATTCAGTTCGCTAATGAATTAATTCTAAATTAATTCGTTTGCCCGAATTAAAATCCGATTTTAATTCCGCGTCGAAATCTAATTTCGTTTAATAATATATCGAATATATTATTTTATCGATTAATTCCAAATTAATCGATCTCTATCTCTCTCCTAATAAGGCATTTTATCCAAGATAAAGTTTCTCCGTTATTAATCCAAGATTGATAAGGTTCGAATCAAACATCATAGGTGAATCTTCAGGAAGCGATGTTTGAAAAAATAACCAAGCCCCAAGATCAACAAGAACAAGCAAAATATATAAATACATGAATGAATAAATTGAAGTATGGCGGAATCATACTCACAATACTTGAAAATGGATGCTTAGATGATGCGAAAACTCCTCCCTTGTGCAGTGAAGCTCTCGGCCAAGAAGAAAAGAGGGACTCCAAGTCGAGTTTGATCCTTCCAAGCTCAAGGATTAGTTTCCCATATCACCTATGTATGATCCCTTGAAGGTGCTAGCCTTTGTTGTGATTTTGAATGCACAACTTCTTCAAATCTTGCCACAAAAATTGAATAAAGGAGAGCCAAAACTGCTTGCAAGTTTCGGCAATGTGAGAGAGAAAAGTTGAATGATTTTTGTTACAAAAAATCAATTTATATTTATGCCATAATATTTATTAAATTAATAATAAACTTATGACACAAATCATGCAATGGCTTAGAGTGTCAAACACTCAATTTCCATGCAAAACCATTGAGTGCATTGTACACTATCTCCATGCAATGCATTAGAATTAAATAATGCATAATATGACATGTGTCATGTGGGCCCCACACGTTTCCAAATGAAAGTGGGCCCACGTGCACTCACGCGTTCGGGTTCGATATTTCTGAAATGCCGAACTTACGTCGCGACGTTAATTAAATCGAATTTAAATAAATAATTGCGCCTAGTGAAATTATTATTTACATCGCTAACGAATTAATTCTAAATTAACTCGTTTGCCCGAATTAAAATCTAATTTTAATTTCGCGTCGAAATCGAATTTCGATTATTATATCGAATATAATAATTTTACGATTAATTCCAAATTATCTGTTCTCTCTCTATGTATAGTACTTTATCCAAGATAAAGTCTCTCCGTAATTAATCCAAGATTAATCGAGTTTGAATCATACGTCATTGGTGAATCTTCGGGAAGCGACCCAAGAGATCTCTGGATATGTTGGCAGTAGTAAATACGGCCGTCAGATTATCTGATTACGTACGTACCAAGTACTACATTTTTACCGATTTACAAGACAAGGTTAGCCTCTAGCAAAACGCCATGCCTACCCAATTCTCCAGAAATATTCTTATTGGAATATAAGATCTATAACAGGCGTAGTATACCGTAGTATAGTGTATATCGAACCAGTATCGGATGATCACATGTAAGGCCTGGGGCTGGAGATGTGTCTGCCCCGTACGATACACATATCGGACATCAAGCAACCAGTCTCTTTGAATCGGATAATCCTGACCTAGTCATATTATCCCGATGGTTGCAACCATTATAGAGTACTAGTTTTGTATCCCTCGCGATCATCATCTCCATATGTCTGAAGTGATACTTCCATCTTGACATCACACCCAATACACTACGATTCTCGATAAATCCAGAAGAGGTGTACACAGAACCCGTTAAAGCCCTGGACCACCAAAACTAAAGTTTACCGATTGTCGTAAGTACTAGCGATGCAAGTCTCAGGTTAAGATCATATGCACCTACCCTGAAGCGGACTCCCATAGACATGCAGACATACTACCAATGGAATTCCGCGGGGTCTATCCAGAGCGAAGCTGTTTTCCGTACCATTGGTAAAACACAACCTCCTACCGCACTTGCATAAGTATCCTATACTTAAATATATGAGAACTATGCCGTTGTGCCCTCACAACATGCACAAGTGCAGTACTAGTCTATTCCGCATTATCGATGTCCAATCTCGATAATACTACGACTAGGGATATTTAATGATTAAACCTTTATGGATTGATACCGTCTCATATCATCACAATCCGGAACTAATCATAGGGACTCTTACCATTTATATCAAAGTAAATAAATTACAAAACGGTAAAAGGCAATTTCATTACTACATAGTTAATTTTGTACAATAAGACAATATCATTTACAAAATAGTGACGCTATGGGTCATAACTGTCTAACAAGCGACCCAAGAGATCTCTGGATATGTTGGCAGTAAATACGGTCGTTGGATAATCCAAACACGTACGTACCTTGTACTACGTTTTTACCGATTTACAAGACAAGGTTGGCTTCTAGCAAAGCGCCATGCCTACCCAATTCTCCAGAAATATTCTTACTGGAATATTAGATCTATATCAAGCGTAGTATACCGTAGTATTGCGTACATCGATCCAGTATCGGACGATCACATGTTAGGCCTGGGGCTGGAAATGTGTTTGCCCCGTACGAAACATATATCGGACATCAAGCAACTAGTCTCTTTAAATCGGGCAATACTGACCTAGTCATATTGTCCCGACGGTTGCAACCTTTTATAGAGCACTAGTTCTGTATCCTGCGTGATCATCAACTCCATATGTCTGAAGTGACACTTCCATCTTGACATCACACCCAGTGCACTACGATTCCTGATAAACCCAGAAGAGGTGAACACAGAACCAGTTAAGGTCCCCCAACCACCAAAACCAAAGTTTACCTATTGTCGCAAGTACTAGCGATGTAAGTCTCAGGTTAAGACCATATACACCTACCCTGATGCGGCCTCCCATAGACACGCAGACATACTACCAATGGGATTCCGCGGGGTCTATCCAGAGCGAAGCTGTTTTCGTACCATCGGTAAAACACAACCTCCTATCGCACTTGCATAAGTATCCTATACTTAAATATATGAGAACTATGCCGTTGTGCCCTCACAACATGCACAAGTGCAATACTAGTCTATTCCGCATTATCGATGTCCGATCTCGATAATACTCCGACTAGGGATATTTAATGATTTAAACCTTTATGTATTGATACTGTCTCATATCATCTCAATACGGAATTAATCATATGGACTTTCGCCATTTATATATCAAAGTAAATAAATTACAAAACGGCAAAAGGCAATTTCATTATCACATAGTTAATTTTGTACAATAATATAATATCATTTACAAAACAGTGACGCTATGGGTCATAATGTCTAACAATGTCAAACATGATTACTGAACTGACAGATGTTGGACATGTTCTTACAGATGAACAGAAAGTCCAAGCGGTCATTCGTTCTCTTCCAAATAGCTGGGAGCATATGAAGATGCATTTGACCCACAATGAGAGCATCAAAACCTTTGATGATTCCAAACGTCACCATGAATTAGAAAGCGACCGCCTTGCGGCTGCTAAGTCAAATGCTGAAGTGTATATGACAGAAACTAGCAAACCTGGGGGTTTCAAAAAGAAAAGAAAATTTCATTGTGGTGGGTTCCATTTCGGAAAAGAACAAAATTCTTCTAAGCCAGAAAAGAAACAGAAAACCAATCAACATGGGAAAAGAAAACGTCCTACCAAAAAGAAAAACATGGCAAATGTTAAATGTTTTAACTATGGTAAGAAATGTCATTTTGCTCGTGACTGCACTGAGCCTAAAAAGGTGAATATCTTTCGTGCATATTTAAATGAAATATGTGTTTCAAGTTCAATCTTTCTAACTGAATCTAATCATTTGTGGACTGTAGACTCAGGAGCCACAGACCATGTAGCGAATGATAGAGATGCCGTCATGGAATTTCGATGAATTTCACCTGGGGTGAAGTGGATATATGTTGGCAACAACTCACGGGTTAAAGTCAAAGGCATAGGAATATGCAAGTTAGTCATGCATGGTGGAAAAACTTTACTACTACATGATGTATTGTTTGCTCCACAAGTTCGTCGAAATTTATTATCTGTGTTGGTTTTGGTTAATTTAGGTTTCAATTTGAACTTCCATAAATTTGGTGTTGATTTGTACTCAATACACTATGGTTCTGGTTATTTTCTGGATGGTTTTATTGTATTAAATGTTGAATATTTTAATCACAATTTCGGTTTTCCGTTTGTTACTTCATCTGTCAGTAATGATAGTGATGTAACTGTGTGGCATGCTAGACTTGGCCACATTGGCCATCAAAGAATGAATAGATTAGCCAAAGAAGGCTTTCTGGGAAATATTGAGAAGGTAGAATTGTCAACCTGTGAATATTGCTTGGCAGGAAAAACTGCGAGAAAACCATTTGGAAAGGGACTAGAGCAGAATTTCCATTACAATTAATTCATTCAGATATCTGTGGTCCAATGAATGTCAGGGCAAGGCATGAAGCATCTTATTTCATCACATTTATAGATGATTTTACTCGCTTTGGTTATGTCTATTTGATTGCTCATAAATCCGAAGCATTAGAATGTTTCAAGAAATTTATGAATTTGACAGAAAATAAATTGGACAAGAAAATTAAAGCTGTAGGTTTCTAATTAGGTCCTAAAATCATCAAACAAGCATGATAAATGTGTGAAAACAAATCGAAGAAGTTGCGGAATACTCACATCGATCGGTTGAGACGAAACGACGAACAAAACTTCAAAAATGCTCACTGGTTTAGGTGCCCACTGCAGCGGATTTTTGTCCAAGAATCAGATTTTGAGCTGAGAAATGAAGCTCCAAACATCGTCAAACGATTCCCGGCTCATGGGTGGGTTTCCCTATCACCTTCGTATGCCTCTCGGTGTGCTAGCACTTCCGATTTTGCAACAAAATTAAGCTTCTTCATGCCCTCTACTGCCATGTTGTTGGGCAGTGTTCACAGCCCCTTGGGTGTGAATATGGAAGAAGAAAATGAGAGAAGAGAGTTGGGAGGAAAGAGAGAAAAAGTGTTAAGTGAAATTTGGATTTTGGCTTTAAGTGTATCTTATACACTTTTGTGAATTTCATTTTTATTTCACTTGAATTTGGCTTTCAAAAAGTCAAATAATAAAAGCCATCACTATTCACATCAAGTCACATCTATCAAGTGTTAAGTTATTTTATCAATCATGTTGTCAAGTCACATCACTCAAAGTGACAAGTGATTTGACGCTTGAAACGACTAGCGATTTGACGCTTGATGTAACTAATGATTTGACGCTTTATTTGACTTGCGTGCCGCACTCGAATTCAAAATGCGAATGCGCTCGCAAATAATCTCGGGCTCAGGTTCGCTAATTCCAAATTAACGAATTTTCCGTTGCGTCGTAATTAAATCTAATTTAATTAAATAATCATGCCAAGCATAATTACTATTCACGTCGCTAACGAATTAATTCTAAATTAATTCGTTCGCCCGAATTAAAATCTAATTTTAATTCCGCATCGAAATCCAATTCCGTTTAATATATCGAATATATTAATTTACCCGATTAATTCCAAATTAATCATTCTCTCTCTTTAGACGATATTTTATCCCAGATAAAATATCTCCATAATTAATCCCAGATTAATTTTCTCTCTTAACGAATTAATCCCAGATTAATTAAAGTGCGAGTCATACATCATTGGTGAATCATTGGGAAGCGACCTATGAGATCCCCGGATATGTTGGCAGGAAATACGGTCGTCGGACTATCCGAACACGTGAGTACCTCGTACTATGTTTATACCGATTTACAAGACAAGGTTGGCCTCTAGCAAGGCGCCATGCCTACCCAATTCTCCGGAAATATCCTTACAGGAATAAAGGATCTGTATCAGGCGTAGTATACATCGTATATTATATGTCGATCCAGTATCTGATGGTCACGTGCTAGGCCTGGGGCTGGAGTTGTGTCTGCCCCGTACGAAGCACATGTCGAATGTCTGGTAACTAGTCTCTATAATCGAATATACATGACCTAGTCATAATATCCCAATGTCTGCGCAGTACTTAAGAGCACTAATACCGTATCCTACGTGACATCATCTCCACTATGACTGGAGTGATACTTCCGTCTTGACAGCACACCCAATACTCTACGATTCTCAATATACCCAGCATTGGCGTACACAGAACCGGTTAAAGCCCTGGACGACCTCAACCAAAGTACATTGATTGTCGTAAGTATTAGCTGTGCAAGTCTCAGGTTAAGACCAAATACACCTTCCCTGACGTCGGACTCCCGTAGACACATAGTCATACTACCAATGGGATTCCGAGGGGGTCTATCCAGAGCGAAGCTGTTTCCCGTACCACCAATGGAGTGATACTTCCGTCTTGACAGCACACCCAACAACACCATGATCTGTACAAATAGTGACGCTATGGGTCATAATTGTCCAACAATCTCCCACTTGGCCTATAGGCAGTCACTCGAGTCTCTGACACCCGAACTATGTACGGTTGGCTGAAATTGCTGAGGAAAGGTTTTCGTCAGCGGATTTGTATGATTATCGTCTGATGCGATTTATATGATCATCACATCACCACGATGTATGATCCGAATGAATCAGATGAATAGTCGAAGTCTACATCTGGATCGTTGATGAGACCATTAATTCTTTAGCCTGTACTGACGCCTAGCTCAGCCGCTAACAGAACTATATCTAATCTAATTAGATTTGTTATCGACCCAAATGGCTTTTATTGCAGCCTCAGCTGCTGCAATTAACCTGCATTTGTTGTTTATTCGGCAATAGTATCTTGCTTGGAAGATTTCCAGCTCACTGTACCGTTATTCAAACTGTATAGTACCGTTTACGAATTTTAGTCATCTTTATCGGTTATAGGAAACTTGCTACAGTGATCCTAGTCACTTCAAGTTCTCATTCTCCATTGACTAAGACATCATCCTTAGTTCTCTAAGATACTAAGTATGTTCTTAACTTCAATCCAGTGACTATCACTCGGATTGGCCTGTTTGTGACTCCATATGCTCAAAGCTTATGAGACACCAAGTCGTGTACATTTTTCAATGTACAATTTCTCAGAGAGTGTTAACAACTTTAAATCTATCCCAGTAGATCTTTATTCCTAGAATAAAGGTTGTTACTCCCAAGAATTCTACGGAAAATTTCTATGAAAGCCAAGCTTTCACCAATTGTTTTATGGGAATATCATTTCCAAGAAATGAATATATATTATCATTATTTTATACAGGACAGCCACTGTCAGTGCGCTCCCACTAACCCTCTTATATACACAAGAATTATTTTCGTTTTGAATTAAATCATACACCATTATGATTACATCAAAAAGTTAGTTCCAAGAACCTAATGCTTGCTTCAATCCAAACATGGATCGAATAACCCGCAAACCTTGTTTGCTGGTTTTATTACGACAAAATCGTCAGGATGTTATAAACATCCTCCAAAAAGGTTTCCATTTAAGGAAAGCGATTTTGATCTTTAACTGACACATTTCATAAATGAAATGTACAGCTTCAGCAAGCATTATCCAAATGGATTTATCGTGGCAACAAGTAAAAGATTGAACCGTAATCAACACAATGTTGATAACGATACCTTTCCGTCACAAGCCTAGCTTTGTACGTTGGTATGTTGCCTTCCATGTATGTCTTCCTTGAAGACTTATACAGTATCAATAGGCACAATGCCATACGGTACATCAACTAGTATCCAAACTTGGTTGATATATGATGAGTGGTAAATCTATCACTATTTCCCACTCATTTAACCTAATATTTTGTATAGTTTCTTGGGTTTTCTGAATATTTTGATGTGTTTTGTGTTATTTTGTAGATAAATAAAGTTTCAGGACATTCTGGAGGTGATTTAGAGCAAAACAGGAAAAACTGGACAAAAAGGGCAAAATCGTCATTTCAGCGTCGCGACGCTGAAGCCTTGCGCGTCGCGACGCCTAACGTGCACCAGATCTGCAAACGTGCGCCAAGCTAACGGGTCAGAATTTGAGAAGTTTGACATTGCTAAAATGTGTCGTGCCACGTGTCATCATCCTACGGTGCCGACACTCACAATTGCCACGTATGCCACGTGTCATCCATGTCATCGCCACGTCATCGGTCAATGAGTCAACTATGCCACGAGTCGTGCCACGTCATCGTCCACATCAGATGGTCAACCGAGTCAACATGCCACGTCATCATAAGCCAATCACAGCGTGACACGTGTCGCAATCCTACGGTGCTGACAATTGATCTCAGCCGCCTTGCCACGTCATCGCCACGTCAGCATAATAATTGAGCTCTTAGCAGCCACGCCACGTGTCGCCTTATCCTCTTAGCCGCCTCGCAATGTGTCAAGCCGTCATTATGCCACGCCAACTGTTCCAGCGTAGCGAAGCCAAAGGCCTTGGCGTCGCGAAGCTGGAAGCTTACCTGCGCCTATAAATTCAGCTTCGAATTTCAGAATTGAGTGTACCTTCCTCTCTCTTCTATTCTTTATAAAGAGAGAGTTTCTCTCTCTAGATTCTTTAGTTTTTTTAGTTTTTTTTTATTTTTAGTTTTTAGTTTTGTAAATAATTTTAATTACGTTTTGTAATAATAGTAATTTAATTTTTACTTTTACTTTTTACTGTTTTTACTATTCACCATGATAAGGTAACTTTCTCAGCTATGGTGAAAGGTAATTATTTTACTGTTACTATTTAGATTAATCTCCCTTAAAAATAATATATTCACTATTTAAAATACTGACTTAAAAAGGATACCTCTATATTGGCCGGTTGATAATTTAATTTTAATCTGGTTTAAACCTGACTAATAAAGGATACCGCCAGATTGGTCGGTTGGTAATTTAATTTTGGTTCCGCCTTAATGGCTGGTTTGACTTAATTTGACTTAATCAGGATACCGCCAGATTGGTCGGTTGGTTATATTATCACAAGTTTATATATTATTTTATGGGAGATATCTAAATTAGTAGTAGTAAAAGTAATTCCTTTTACCTTAGCATTTTATTGTAATTTACTTTTCAGTTTTTATTTTATGTCTTTTATTTTTAAGTTTTTACTAGCCCTAGTTATGTGTTAGTTATCTGGGGTTGTGATGAATTCTAATATCACCGGTTTATAAGGGATTATTTTATAGTTTGGGTAATTTAAAGGTTTACTTATTAAAGTCTTAAGCTTAATGCTTTTTGTTGTTTGATCACCAATAAGATTGATGTGGTAAATCTAAAATGAACTAGACATAGGGATTTTAGGTTTCAGCCTTAGACTTAATAGCCCACGATCTTCCTTGAGGATAGATAATCCTTTAATAGATTTCCTTACAGGATAGGAATATACCTGTCGGGCGGGGGTAACCATAATTGGAACTTAAACTTAATGAATCCAGATAATTTGGTTGATATAGACATATGGTTCAATTAGGTTAAACTGGGTATTTGTGTCTGACCATCGACAGAGGCTTACACATAATTTAGTGTTCCAGGTTAGTAAACTGATTTATTACACAAACATAAAATAACCACTTCATCTTTAAAATGATATTAGAAGAAATCACAACCCTAGATCTTTGTGTCTTTTGTAATTTTCCTTAGTATTTTCTTTTATCTTTTTATTTATTTACTTATTGTGCAAAACCACATTCAACCAATCAAACAATCATTCTCTTCTCCCTATAATTAGATACTTGTAAATAAATAGAATCAATAATTAATAACAACAGTAGAAATTAAGTCCTCGTGGGATCGATATTTTTATACTACTTGAGCGATACGTGCGCTTGCGTTATACGCGTGTGTTTACGCCGGTCAAGTTTTTGGCACCGTTGCCGGGGACTTATATTTCTTGAGTTATTAATTTTGAAGCTATCTAATTTACTTGTATCTAATTTTCTTTATTTTTATCTGTAATTGTATTTCTTTCTTTTGTTTTCAGGTGGTTGAACAATGGAACATTACTGGGAGATTGAGAGATTACGTGCTTTACAAGAAGATACACCCAAAATCTGGGAGCAACCGTCCGGTTTTCTGAGGCCTGTTGTCCAGCCCAATGATTATCACTGGATGCCAGAACCAAGTAATACTACATTTGATCATCAGAATGCAATGGAGAGATGTGATATATGTAATGGTAACCATCCAAGAGATTATTGCGAGTACAACTACAATCCAGGGTGGCAGAGCTATCAAAATCCCTCATGGTACGAAGAACCATCATATTTTCCATCTTATCCACCATCCATATGCGATTTCCATCAACAACCAGAACCATCAGAGGAAGATCAATTGATTCACATGTTTAAGGAACGGGCAGATCAATTTGATGCACAAATTCGGAGTAACGCAGAATCCATACAGAGAATGACAGATCAAATCACACAATTAATAGAAAACCAGAGCTATATACCTCAAGGAGCATCTTCAAATGACACAGATGAAGCCTTCGAGTACCAAACATTTCACTATGACACTTTAGCAGAAGAGGAGGCTGAGGAGAATCAAGAACCAGAGGTATCAGTTCAAGAGCCCGAACCGCAAAGTCTCGATTTGATTTCTATTATTCAGATTCTGACGAGGATGAAGCTGAAATATTTGTACCAATTGCATCAAAAATTGAGGATGGAATTTTGTATCCTCAAAACGAAGATCTTGGATATTGCATTGCACACATGTTTGAAGAAGATCTACCCGAGCTAATCAATTCACCCGAATCAGAGGATGAAGACCTAATGTCTGACTCATCTTTTCATCCTCAGGTGGAGCATGAAGCAAAGCAAATGGAGGAGCAAATGTCTGAACTTATTAAAGATCCAGAGCATTCAGGAGAAACATCGCTGTATCGAGGAGTACAAATCAAAGATATCACCCAGAAGCTTGACAGAATGGAACTTCCATTCCAATTCAAGCACCATACGAGACGTCCTAATTTTCTTTCTTTCTTTTCAGGAACCACGGGAGCAATAAAAATTAAAAAGGTGGCACAAGCACTAAATGGGACACAAATTTTTCTGCTACCTTACCGTTGGAAAAGACCATTGAAAAGTAACGCTCACGGGATTGTCGTTAATCGGACATCCAAAACGACATTGAAACCTCCTTAACAGATGAATTTCAGTCACGTCTGGCTGAAGACGAAAAATTTAGCGCTAGCAGGGAGGCAACCCATGCAATTTGTTGTAATTTGTTTTCATATTTTGTGTGAACTTTTTAATTTTGTGTGTTAGTTTTGCAGGAAAAATAAAACGTAATTTTTCAGGACAAAGCAAGCCAGTGCAAGCAGGATTTTTACAAAATAAAAATTTGACAAAATCATGAAGATACAAAGTCAATCCAGAAGAGACGGCCGAGTAAGGAGTCAGCTCTCGAGACGCGTCCCTATGGATTTATCCGTCGCAAGACATGGTTTTGCCAAAAAAAAAAAAAAGTCATCCCGCTTCGCGAAGCCCACAGCATTCAGACACCAAAAGCAGATTTCAGAACTCTAACCCTAGAAGAACCGAATGTCGCGACGCTAGGCAATTTTCAGGGTCGCGACGCTTACTCGAAGACAGAACATAAGCAGAGGCGCCGCAGATCTCATTGTTTTTCCTTCTTCTTCCTCAAACACCACCAAGACGCACCATGAACAGCCGACCAGAACCAAGAGATTGCCGAGCAGAGAACACCAAGACCCACGACTAAACCGAACCTCCAAAGACCGAGAATTAGAAACCAGAAGCCGACTAAGAGCTACCTCAATCCGAGCCACACAACCGCAACCCACCTAGCGCAAATCGCCAAAACCAAGGGCCATCACCGAACTACCAAGGCCGAGACAACTCAAATCACCGGTCGAACCACCCAATCGCCAAGCAAAACCGTCCACCACCCTCGACCACCACAAGCCAATCCGCCGAGCCACTGTTGTGTCTCACCAGCACTGCAACCGAAACCATCTCCACCCTTTGTCGTGAGCCTCATCACCGAGAACCAACAGCGCCGAGACCCACCAGCCACCATCAAACCGAGATCCACACTGCTGAGACCGAATCAACCCACAACCACATCAACACCACCGTGAGTCACCCTTGCCGAACCACATCTGCCGTAAGCCACTGACCACCGCTGATTTAACCCACTGCAGAGCCAAGCCACGGCCGGGAAGCCAACACCCAAGACCGGAACCGAGACATCACCAAAACAGATCCAAGCCATCACTGCCGAGCCATACAACTGAGACTGAATCCGAGAATTCACACTGCCAAATCAATTGAATGGTATAAATTTGAATTTAATTTGGTATTTAGTGGATTGATAATTCTGTTTTGTGATTTGGTGTTGTGAGGAGTAGATTGAGATAGTGAAGTGTTGTTGATGGTTGAATTTGATTCGTAGTAATTGGAGGCGAAGAGAGTGAGTTTGATATTTGGAGTTTGGTTGTGGTAATTGAGTAGTTTAGGATTGAGGATTGTTGGAAAAACAGAGGAGGTTCTGCCGAAATTTTGGAAAAATGCCAAAGAGATCGAGGGGTTCGACATCTGTACAACCTGATTTTGATAAGTATAAGTTTGTCTCAGCGGCTGCCGAGCAGCGCTATGAGCAGGGATTGACTAAGAAGGTCGGGATTATTGAGAGTGGATTTCAGATAACCTCTGGGATGTTTCCTGAGATTGATAGAGTGATATCCGACCGACACTGGGAGAAGCTATGTACCCAACCCAAATCGGTGTGCATCACAGTTGTCAGAGAGTTTTACGCGAATGCTTCTCAACATGTCGCTTATCAGGTTATGGTGAGAGGGAGGCAGATTGCTTTTGATTCGGTGACAATCAACAAGTTCTATGGGATCATTGAGATAGAAGTAGATGAGTATAGAGAGTTGAGGAGTGGGATTGAGATCTCGCAGCTGACTGACGAGTTGTGTATCCCCAATGCTACATGGGAGATGAGCAGCAGTGGGGAGTATATGAAAATGAGTTCCAGATTTCTTAAACCAGATGCGAGGATTTGGTTTCATTTCATTACGAGATCTCTTATACCAGGGACCCATATTACTTTTGTCACCTGTGAGAGGATGACTTTATTGTACTGCTTGATGAGTGGGTTGTCAATTGATGTAGGAGTTCTGATTTCTCGACATATTGCTTGGGATGCTACCCAAGCGCTGGCTGGATTATACTACCCTTATTTGATCACTTCTTTATGCACATTGGGTATGGTTCCAGTTGACCCGCAAGAAGAACCTATCCAGCCCATGACAACTCTGACTATCAGACTGATCCAGCAGCTCAGAGCAGAGAGACAAGCTCAAGCCGGAGCATCTTCTTCCACACAGCAGCAACAACAACCACCTCAGCCACCACCAATATCATCAAGGCCTCGCACTATTTCTCAGGAAGTTCGTCGTTTGGGATCTCGTGTGGATTATATGCTTCAATATAACAGAGCAATCGGCCATGCACTACAACAAATGGCAAATGATTTGCACATTACTGTTACAGAGTTCCCTGACCCACCATCTGACGACAGCAATGAGGAGGAGACTGACGCATAAACTCGGTACCATTGTTCCTACCTTTTGTTTATGTTTTGAACGCATTGAGTACAATGCTTAATTTAGGTTTGGGGGTGCAAAACTTTTGTGTTAAAACTTTCCGTTAAAATTTTTCATTTATGTACCAAAATTCCGTTAAATTTTTTTCGTTTTTGCATGATTTCCGTTTAATTTTAGTAATTTTATTTCCGTATTTCATTTATTTGTGTGCTTTCAAAATCGAAAATCCAAAAAAAAATTCAAAAATTTTAAAATCCATAAAAAGTCCGATGATTTGATTGTTTGTTTAGTTAAAAAGTTTTAGGAAAAGATAAATGTTAATTATGCTTATATCCCTAATTTGAATTTCTTATCTAGATCAGACTCGCCTGCACTATTAAAATAGTTTAATAAGTAGTTAGATAATAAGGAATTAACAAAGTGACTAGTTAAAATAATCGGTGGTTAATGAATGGCTGTTTATCTGAGCATCTGTTTTTGTCTACAACAATTATTATTATGTGGGGTATGTAAAAAAAAAAAAAAAATCTGAGATCCGAGTTATTAAGTCTGTAAGGGTTTCTTAACACCTAGAACCCTAAAACCAACTGGTTTGGGAGTCACTGACCCAAAGCTCGTTACATGGATCGGAGATGCTGCAAAAAAAAATATTTATATCTGAAGTCTGGGTAATTAAGTTCGTAGGGGTGTCTTAACACCTGGTGCCCTAAAGCCAACTGGTTTGGGAGCCACCGACCCAAGACTCGTTACATAGACGGAAGATATTGTATATAAATAAAAAATAGAAAAATAAAAAGAAAGAAAAAATCAGAAAATCAGAAAAATTACATACCTCACCTGAGTTGATTATGGTAGACAGAACTATTTTAGATACTCAGATTGGTTTGACCCATTAATTATTGAGAATTGAGACAAAATCACTAAGTTGATAACTTAGAATCGAAGGTATTTACTGGACTATTCACACACACACTTTGAGTCTGACTTAGGTATGTTGTTCAAATAAAAGGATTTTAGTAGAGATATGCATTTTGAAGGTTCCTCTAACTTTGTTACTAAACATTCTCTGAGGACAACTTTTATTATATTTTATCTTGTCTTTATGCTTTTGTGTGCATTAGTTTTACTACCTTTTTACTTTTGTAAAATGTTTGTGGGTATCATTGCTGTAAACCCTCACGAGACTACAACTCGTCCACTAGGGACACCTAGGGGTTTAAAGGCTTGTTGCATATGCTAAATGCAATCGTGGTCCCTACGAAAATGGCTTAGTTAAATTTTAAAGATTTTTATGTTATTCTACTCTATGTTTTGCTCGAGGACTAGCAAAATGTTAGGTTTGGGGGTGTGATGAGTGGTAAATCTATCACTATTTCCCACTCATTTAACCTAATATTTTGTATAGTTTCTTGGGTTTTGTGAATATTTTGATGTGTTTTGTGTTATTTTGTAGATAAATAAAGTTTCAGGACATTTTGGAGGTGATTTGGAGCAAAACAGGAAAAACTGGACAAAAAGGGCAAAATCGTCATTTCAGCATCGCGACGCTGAAGCCTTGCGCGTTGCGACGCCTAACGTGCACCGGATCTGTTAACGTGCGCCGAGTCAACGGGTCAGAATTTGAGAAGTTTGACTTTGTTAAAATGCGCCGTGCCACGTGTCACCATCACAGCCGATCTACTAACGTGCGACATGCCACGTGTCATCATCCTACGGTGCCGACACTCACAATTGCCACGTGTGCCACATGTCATCCATGTCATCGCCACATCATCGGTCAATGAGTCAACTATGCCACGCGTCGTGCCATGTCATCGTCCATATCAGATGGTCAACCGAGTCAACATGCCACGTCATCATAAGCCAATCACAGTGTGACACATGTCGCAATCCTACGGTGCCGACAATTGATCTCAGCCGCCTTGCCACGTCTGCGCCACGTCATCGCCACGTCAGTATAATAATTGAGCTCTTAGCCGCCACGCCACGTGTCGCCTTATCCTCTTAGCCGCCTCGCAACGTGTCAAGCCGTCATTATGCCACCCCAACTGTTCCAGCGTAGCGACGCCAAAGGCCTTGGCGTCGCGACGCTGGAAGCTTACCCGCGCCTATAAATTCAGCTTCGAATTTCAGAATTGAGTGTACCTTCCTCTCTCTTCTATTCTTTATAAAGAGAGAGTTTATCTCTCTAGATTCTTTAGTTTTTTTAGTTTTTTATATTTTTAGTTTTTAGTTTTGTAAATAATTTTAATTACGTTTTGTAATAATAGTAATTTAATTTTTACTTTTTACTTTTTAGAGTTTTTACTATTCACCATGATAAGGTAACTTTCTCAGCTAGAGTGAAAGGTAATTCTTTTACTGTTACTATTTAGATTAATCTCCCTTAAAAATAATATATTCACTATTTAAAATTCTGACTTAAAAAGGATACCGCTATATTGGCCGGTTGATAATTTAATTTTAATCTGGTTTAAACCTGAATAATAAAGGATACCGCCAGATTGGTCGGTTGGTAATTTAATTTTGGTTCCGCCTTAATGGCTGGTTCGACTTATTTGAGTTAATCAGGATACCGCCAGATTGGTCGGTTGGTTATATTATCACAAGTTTATATATTATTTTATGGGAGATATCTAAATTAGTAGTAGTAAAAGTAATTCCTTTTACCTTAGCATTTTATTGTAATTTACTTTTAAGTTTTTATTTTATGTTTTTACTTTTAAGTTTTTACTAGCCATAGTTATGTGTTAGTTATCTGGGGTTGTGATGAATTCTAATACCACCGGTTTATAAGGGATTATTTTATAGTTTGGGTAATTTAAAGGTTTACTTATTAAAGTCTTAAGCTTAATGCTTCTTGTTGTCTGATCACCAATAAGATTGATGTGGTAAATCTAAAATGAACTAGACATAGGGATTTTACGTTTCAGCCTTAGACTTAATAGCCCACGATCTTCCTTGAGGATAGATAACCCTTTAATAGATTTCCTTACAGGATAGGAATATACCTGTCGGGCGGGGGTAGCCATAATTGGAACTTAAAATTAATGAATCCAGATAATTTGGTTGACATAGACATATGGTTCAATTAGGTTAAACTGGGTATTTGTGTTTGATCATCGACAGAGGCTTACACATAATTTAGTGTTCCAGGTTAGTAAACTGATTTATTACACAAACATAAAATAACCACTTCTTCTTTAAAATGATATTAGAAGAAATCACAACCCTAGATCTTTGTGTCTTTTGTAATATTCCTTAGTATTTTCTTTTATCTTTTTATTTATTTACTTATTGTGCAAAACCACATTCAACCAATCAAACAATCATTCCCTTCTCCCTATAATTAGATACTTGTAAATAAATAGAATCAATAATTAATAACAACAGTAGAAATTAAGTCCTCGTGGGATCGATATTTTTATACTACTTGAACGATACGTGCGCTTACGTTATACGCGTGTGTTTACCGGTCAATATACATGGAATCCATTTCGGACTCATGGCATTTTGCCATAAAGGGAGTCGATACCTTGTATCACTATCTCAAACGTAGTCGGTTTGGCTTCCTCAATAAGATTGACATCTTTATGAGGTGACATCAGAAACCCATACCCCAGGTTGTTTTCTGATTCTCTCCGATCTACGCGGTTCTTGTGTATTTGAAGATTACTAGTATAGTTTCATCCTTGAGGAACTATTTGTGTTCCATTAAGGACTTCGTGCCTTGAAAAGTATCTCTCTGATTTTCATCGAGTTATACTGTCCTTCCACTGACCACTGCATATCGGTATCCCTCTAAGGAAAACCGCATGGCGAGCAACAATCTCATTGTTCTCAAGTGAGATGTATAAGTACTATACTTATGGTTTCCCTTAGGATAACCTATAATTTGGCACTTATCCAATTTGGGTTTTAGTTTGGTATCATCCAAACGTATACCTTGCATTCCCAAATTTTCAGGAGTGTGAAACCCTGTTTATTTCCTATTTATATCCAATATGAATTCTGTCAAACAGATTTTCATGGAACCTTATTCTAAATAAGTTTTGCACTGTTAATGCATATCCGTTGAAGGAAATGGTAGCTCTGAGCGACTCATGATAAACCTTATCATGTCCAACAAAATCCGATTTCTCTGTTTGGACACACCGTCAATTGACATGTTCCGGGAGGAGTCCTCGTTTGAAAGAATACTATACTCTTTCAAGTATTTATATAACTTATTGCATAAGTATTTTCCATTATGGTCTTACCGTGATGGTATAATACAATAGCCGATATGTCTGTCTATTTCGTGTCGAAACTCTAAAAGTTTCTGATTTGTGTTCTTCAAAAGAAACACATAACCATAACGTGATGCTACATCTGTTAATGGTCACGAAACATTCATATCCACTTATAGCCTAGCTAGATATGGGCCCAATCAATTCACCATGAATTAGGGCTAACAGATCGGTGGCACTTTCACTATTACCAAGTAAATAGTGTTTTAGGTACTTTACCAATAAACTAGATTAGTAGACTTTATTTGATTAGTCAAATTAGTCCTAGTACCCACTCTTCAAAAGTGTGGATATACGAGTCTTGTTTAATTGTGTCCCAGACAACAATGCCACAAACAAGTTTATTCTGATCAAATCAGTATGAGCTATTAGTTTGTCATATCATATGTTCGAGATTTTATTTATATTCAAAATATAAATACTGTTATTCATATCTAATGTGTTTATCTCAATGTCATCTTTATATAATGAAACACTTTAGTGTTCTAGAATATAAAGGTTTATACGCAACGGATTAAACACTGATATAGAGATAATGTTCCTAGTCAAACTAGTTACATTATAACAGTTCCCTAATATAGGTACACACCCGAAGGGTAGTTCCTAAACTTAGGCTTCTACGATCGAAACAGCGACTTCCGTCCCGTTTCCGATTCACAAATTAATCTCAGCTTGAAGTCAGTATCCTGCTCACAGCAGATTCTGAACATCAATTCATATATTTTATGTACCACACTAAGTATTTTAAAATCCAATTTTAATACTAGTAATGGACATAATTTTGACAAACATTCTTAAATTCAGAGACTTGCCCTTTCTTTAATTCCTTCGTGTCTGTCATGTCTAAACGGCAGTCACTATGGGATATGTCTTTTATCTTCCAAGAAGATCATAATGATCTTGCCTTTACCCTTTTCTACATTTCTGAAGCCTTTCGCCAAGCCTTGGGTTTCTAAAATATCGAAGTAAGGCGCGCCTTGCGCTACTTGCCTAATCGCAAAGTTTGACTTTATCTCCTCGAGAATAGTCATTAATTCTCCAAGAATTATTAATTGCAATTTTAATACTTCTTAAATCTAAACATAGATTTATGACAAGTATATCAAATTAAGCACTAAAGTCATCATCACATAAATCTTCCAAAGATTATGCTCTACTATTTGCTTAATTCTGGGATTAGGCATAATAGGTTATTTTATCAAATAAAGTAACTTATTATTTATTTCCAGGACCATCCTGAAATTTAATTCCCAATTTGAAAATTAAACCATTTAAAATATTTTAATCCAAGATTATATTTAAATGTCCAATCTTTCAATATTATCTTGATTTCAATAGTCCAACTATTTAATCAATTATTTCAGGTACTATTTATTATAATGATTACAATAGTCCAACTATTTAATCAACTATAATTTTAATTCAATTATATTGATTACTATAATCCAATTATAAAATCAACTATTTTATTGAATTTATTTGAATATAGTCCAACTATATAATTAAAACAACATTAAATATTAGTCCAACTAATTAATCAATTATTTGACGAGTGATATTTGTTTGAGCGCATATGGCGAGTAATTGAACGAATATTGCAAATTCAATTCTTGCCTCTCACTATTTTTCGGTGAGCCTCTAACCCTCTGTCGAGTACTCGGGAAACCGCATTTCCTAGTGGGCTAGGATTCCGTTAAATATCACACAATCTTGACTTTGGCCAATAAATTGTATGATAATTAACTAGGTAGATCTCTAAGATCAATTGGATCCAATCCAATTCCTAGATCCGGTAGGTGGACATCTAAGTCCGAAACATATATCCAATATATGCCTATATATCCAATATATACCCTAACCTATTTCCTCTGAATCAACTAAGCATTGGCTTTGGCACAACAAACCTAGTGATCCCAGTCAACCGCGACCCATTGACCATGGAAAGCTTCGTAATCAATGTCGATGGACAAGAAGTGGTCTGACTTTGGCCAACAAACCACAACTTGGACATGACACCAATATGGAACAAAACCTTCGTGATTCAAACACATCTTCGACGGAAAAAGGGCTTGACTTTGGCCAACAACCCAATGCCAATCTCGGATCTTGAGTAAGAATCACTCAATGGATGGAAAAACGCATGATATTTGATGAGGGTTTTTCGCGTGCAAATTGGCTACCAATTTATTATCTTTGTTAAGGTCTCATCATCATACACCCTTAAACATGCATTCTAAACACATAATAAAGCGCATATGAAAATAAATAATAATGATAAGCGGATGGATACTTAACACATTGATCCTAGATCAAATCTCTCACTTTCTCTCTCAAACTAGCACTTGTATTACTTCTACCCGTTACACTACACTTCTAAAGAAACCTCATTTACATTGAGGGGAATAGGTGAGAAGAGAATACAAAAAGAATAGAGGTGATAAGGCTGGACACGCAGGTCCAATTTAATAAATCAAATTTATTACAACAATTTCCAAAATTGCCCCACCCGACTAATATCCATCCGATATACATTATTCATTCATCACAACCATGTATTCACACAAGTATGTTATCAATCAATCTAATCAAATTAATTAATCTGATAATTAGTGATCATCCAATGTTCAAACAACGATTTGATTTTGTGCGAGTCAAACTCGTTTTGCGAATAAGTACTCAAAGTACGAATTCTCGAATTAAATTAACTACAACTTTAAATCCAATTTAATATGTATTTAATACTAATTCATTATTTAATTTCAAATTAAATATTACACTTTATGAATAAACCTTTTACGACTTAAATTCAAAATTTAATCGCTACGGGTCTCAAAACCCGATTAACGTCCAACGTCAATTCAATTCAAGTCCAATGGGCTTTCAATTAATTTCTTTAAGGCATGGGCTTCGGCAACCAAAGCCTAATCAAGGAGTTACCCCATAAGCCTAGAAATCAATTTCGGCCCATTAGGCCCAATTAAACTTTAAAGGTTCATTAAGTCGCATTTGGGCTTTATGGAAGCGGTTTTCGGCCCAATTGGATCCAATCCAATTTGCCTAAACCCAACTTTGTACAACAAAGCCCATTAAGCCCAATAACAACTTAAAAAGACTCAAATCCAATTTAAGGGCCAAATAATTAAATTACCAAATTCCAAATTTCCAATTTAATTACCTAAAGTGTTCAACATAATTAATTACCCAATTAACATTTCTAAATTATCAATTAGCCTAATTAATCATGCTCATTATCATCATCACATGTCCAACACACTTTGATGAAAAATCAAACCCATTACACATGCTAAAGGTCTCGGCCAAGGGAGTGATTTTATGTCCAATTTGGTTTCAATCCAATTAATCCACAATCGACATTAAATCAACTTCCCGAATGATTTCATACACATCCAATGTTCAACAAATCAAAAAATCCAAGACATTAGGGCATCTAATGCATTCGGCCAAGGTAAGTAATTTGGGGATTTTTGTTCAATTCAAAATTCAATCCAATTAATTTCAAATTAACATCATCCTACATGATTCTAACTCATCTAATGAATCAAAATCAAAAAATCACTATGATCCAAAATCACTACAACATTCGGCCAACACACAAATTTTGGGGAAATTTGATCCAATCACAATTTCATGAAATTGATCCAATCAAACTTCAATTTAACATGTATTAAGCATACTCAAACATCCAATTTATTCAAATCATGCTCAAATACAAAATACCCAATTTTAGCCCTAAATATTTCATGCTTGAACCTAGGCTCTTGATGCCATTGTAGGTTTATAATTAGGTCCCAAGATCATCAAACAAGCATGATAAATGTGTGAAAACAAATCGAAAAAGTTGCGGAATACTCACATCGATTGGTTGAGACGAAACGACGAACAAAACTTCAAAAATGCTCACTGGTTTAGGCGCCCACTGCAACAGATTTTTGTCCAAGAATAAAATTTTTAGATGAGAAATGAAGCTCCAAACATCGTCAAATGATTCCCGACTCGTGGGTGGGTTTCCCTAACACCTTCGTATGCCTCTCGGTGTGCTAGCACTTCCGATTTTGCAACAAAATCAAGCTTCTTCATGCCCTCTACTGCCACGTTTTTGGGCAGTGTTCACAGCCCCTTGGGTGTGAATATGGAAGAAGAAAATGAGAGAAGAGAGTTGGGAGGAAAGAGAGAAAAAGTGTTAAGTGAAATTTGGATTTTGGCTTTAAGTGTATCTTATACACTTTTGTGAATTTCATTTGAATTTCACTTGAATTTGGCTTTCAAAAAGTCAAATAATAAAAGCCATCACTATTCACATCAAGTCACATCTATCAAGTGTCAAGTTACTTTATCAATCAAGTTGTCAAGTCACATCACTCAAAGTGACAAGTGATTTGACGCTTGAAACGACTAGCGAATTGACGCTTGATGCAACTAATGATTTGACGCTTGATTTGACTTGTGTGTCGCACTCGAATTCGAAATACGAATGCGCTAGCAAATAATCTCGGGCTCGGGTTCGCTAATTCCAAATTAACGAATTTTTCGTTGCGTCGTAATTAAATCTAATTTAATTAAATAATCATGCCAAACATAATTACTATTCACGTCGCTAACGAATTAATTCTAAATTAATTCGTTCGCCCGAATTAAAATCTAATTTTAATTCCACGTCGAAATCCAATTCCGTTTAAAATATCGAATATATTAATTTACCCGATTAATTCCAAATTAATCGTTCTCTCTCTTTAGACGATATTTTATCCCAGATAAAATATCTCCATAATTAATCCTAGATTAATTTTCTCTCTTAACGAATTAATCCCAGATTAATTAAAGTGCGAGTCATACATCATTGGTGAATCATTAGGAAGCGACCCATGAGATCCCCGGATATGTTGGCAGTAAATACGGTCGTCGGACTATCCGAACACGTAAGTACCTCGTACTACGTTTATACCGATTTACAAGACAATGTTGGCCTCTAGCAAGGCGCCATGCCTACCCAATTCTCCAGAAATATCCTTACAGGAATAAATGATATGTATCAGGCGTAGTATACATCGTATATTGTATGTCGATCCAGTATCTGATGGTCACGTGCTAGGTCTGGGGCTGGAGTTGTGTCTGCCCCGTACGAAGCACATGTCGGATGTCTGGTAACTAGTCTCTATAATCGAATATACATGACCTAGTCATAATATCCCAATGGCTGCGCAGCACTTAAGATCACTAATACCGTATCCTACGTGACATCATCTCCACTATGAATGGAGTGATACTTCCGTCTTGACATCACACCCAATACTCTACGATTCTCAATATACCCAGCAATGGCGTACACAGAACCGGTTAAAGCCCTGGACGACCTCAACCAAAGTACATTGATTGTCGTAAGTATTAGCGGTGCAAGTCTCAGGTTAAGACCAAATACACCTACCCTGACGTCGGACTCCTGTAGACACATAGTCATACTACCAATGGGATTCCGAGGGGGTCTATCCAAAGCGAAGCTGTTTCCCGTACCATCGGTGAAACACAACCTCCTACTACACTTGCATGAGTATCATATACCCAAATATATGAGAACTATGCCGTTGTGTCCTCACAAACACGCACAAGTGTAATACTAGTCTTTTACGTATTTATCGATGTCCAATCTCGATAATACTCTGACTAGGGATATTTAATGATTTATCCTTCGTGGACTGATACTGTCTCATATCATTCTCCATCTAGGAAAAAATCATAGGGACCTCTCATCATTTATACATCTAAGGTGATCTAATCACAAATGATAAGAGTGCAATCTCCTTTTTCACATAGTTAATTTGTACAACAACACCATGATCTGTACAAATAGTGACGCTATGGGTAATAATTGTCCAACAAAAGCACTACGCACTGACCGTGGTCGTGAGTACTTATCTGATCAGTTCAGAGAATTATGTGATGAAAAAGGAATTAGTCGTCAGTTGACTACTCCTGCTACTCCTCAACAAAATGGTGTTGCGGAAAGAAGAAATATAAATCTTCTTGAGATGGTTAGGTCTATGATGGCACAAGCAAATTTGCCTATAACCTATTGGGGTGATGCATTATTAACTGCCACATATGTACTTAACCGAGTGCCATCAAAATCTGTGTCCACCACACCATATGAGTTATGGACAGGTCGTAAACCAGATTTTCACTTTCTAAAACCTTGGGGTTGTGCGGCTTATGTTCATGTACGTTCTCACGAACATGGAAAGTTAGGCCCAAGAGGAAAAAAAGTATCTTCATAAGATATTCTGAACAATCAAAAGGGTATGTTTGCATAGGTGAACATGAAAGTGGAGGCGTGACAGAATTTGAATCATGAGATATCACATTTTGAAAAAATGATTTTCCTAAGCAGGGAGAGATAGGTCACGATTTATCTCTATATGAAACTCAGGATCACATGGATCACATGATTGGTGAACACTCGTGTTTACCTAATTCAAGTGGGAGTGATGAGAGAAATTTGAGAAAACATGATGAATCTGTTTCACATGAATCTCAAAATGATGAATTAGTTTCACACGAGTCTCATTTACGTGATCCGAGTGGGAGTGATGTACATAATCCAAGTGGGAGACTTGTGCACGATCCAAATGGGAAAGAAAGTGAGGAATCAGTTCCACCACTAGAATCCCAATTGAGACGTAGTAATCGTATAGGTATTCCTCGACGTCGTTTCGATATCGAAAGAGAAACCTTTATGATTCTACCTTAAGATGATGAAGAATCTAGAAACATAAGAGAGGCTCTTCAGTGTCCTGCTAAGGAAAATGGATGAAAGCAATGGAAGAAGAGATGAAGTCAATGAGGTCCAACCAAGTTTGGGAATTGGTTGATCTACCCAAAGGACACAAAGCTGTTAAGAACAAATGGGTTCTTAAAATAAAGCATAATGCCGATGGCAATATCGAAAGATATAAAGCACGACTTGTGGAAAAAGGGTATACGCAACAGGAAGGAATTGACTATGAAGAGACTTTTTCACCTGTTGTAAGGTTTACCTCAATTCGCTTGATTCTGGCTATAGTAGCAAGTATGGATCTAGAATTACATCAAATGGATGTAAAGACTGCTTTTCTCAATGGAGAACTTGATGAAGAAATCTACATGGAACAACCAGTAGGTTTCATAAAAGAAAATGAAAAGGAGAAAGTATGTAGACTTTTAAAGTCTATATATGGTCTCAAGAAATCGTCTAGATAATGGTATATACGATTCCACAATACAATCATTTCGAATGATTTCACAATGATAGATGAGGGTCATTGTGTGTACACCAAGAGAGATAAAGATAAGTTCATTATCTTATCTTTGTACGTGGATGATATACTTATAGCCGGAAATGATAGGAGTTTGTAAAACACATTAAAGAATGGTTATCATCTAACTTCGAGATGAAAGATATGGGTGAAGCTGCATATATTCTTGGGGTTAGATCTCAAGAAATCATTCAAAGAATTTATTATCTCTTTCACATGAGTCATATATAAAGAAAATTCTTGAACGCTTCCAAATGCAAGCTTGCAAACCCATTGATACTCCTATCACGAAAACTGAAGCTTTGAGTCGTAGATTATGTCCTGAAACTCCACAGGAAAAGGAACAAATGAAGAAAGTTCCTTATGCAAATGCAGTTGGAAGTTTAATGTACGCAATGTTGTGTACAAGACCTGATATCTGTTTCGCTGTTGGAATGGTAAATAGATACCAATCCAATCCAGGACTAGCACATTGGAAAGCAGTTAAAAGAATATTTAGGTATCTGAGAGAGACATCTGATTAGTCATTGTGTTATCAAGGAAGTGGTCTGCAATTGAGAGGCTATACTGATGCTGACTGGGGAGGAGATTTAGATGAAAGAAAATCTACCTCCGATTTTGTTTTCTTGCTAAACAATGGTGTCATTTCATGGAGCAGTAAGAAATAATCTTGTATAGCCTTATCTATAATGGAGGCTGAATTTGTGGCCTTTTCATCAGCAGTACAAGAGGCTGTGTGGTTGAAAAGGTTCTTGGATCATTTGGGTATGTCAAATGAAGCTTCTGGTCCAGTATTAGTTAACTGTGATAGTGAAGCAGCGATAGCCTACACAAAAGACCCAAAATTTCATTGTAAAACGAAACATATAGATACCAAATATAACTTTGTGAAAGACATAGTTGCACGAGAAGATGTAAACATGAAGTACATTTCTACGCAAGAAATGGTAGCAGATCCATTGACCAAGCCTGTTCCTAGAGATGTCTTTGTTAGACATGTAAAAATTCAGGGATTGCGTAGATGTTAATGTGCCTACATATTAGGATATGTATTTTTCCCAAATAATGTTTACTAATGTTAATATTCATTAATGTTTGTATTCAATGCTTACATGTTATTATGTTGATACATGTTTAAATAAATATACTATTAGTTAGTATGAGAAGTATGTCGGACAAGAAAATGATTGGCCCTCTCACACGGGCAATCGCCTCCATTACTTTGTGTTAATAGGAGATGAGACAAATTTTTAAGCTAATTATCTGAAGTGATAATTTAGAGAGCTCAAGCTTGAAAATTAAGTAATGTCGTTATGAGGTCACTTTCTCTGTGATATGACCTAAGGTGAATAAGTTCGTTTCACCTTACTTTTCTTAATGTCAATTATGAGTTAGACATTGTGTTTTGTCTGAACTATAATCTGTATGGTATTTTATGAGACATGCGCTCCATGGGAAAGGAGAGAATACCGTAGCACATGTTTTCATACCATGTGTACATTTGCGGCTATTGAGGGTAATACAAGTAAAGATCTCAGTCTTGATATTGTGTGAGACCCTTGAGATTATTTAAATCTCACATTGTACCCTTTAGACTCTTGTCTGCTTCTTAAAACTTAGATTTGATGATCGCTATCTTGGAGTGTTGCTGAAAGATCATGAGAGATTCGATCTGAAAGAACATCTCTGGAAAAGCGAATTGAATCAAAGTTGAGAGATTCAAGAAAGGAGAAAGATCATTATATAAGTAATATCACATTAGCTTGTATTCATTAGTCGACCAATTATGTTATTCTATGTGATCAAACATGATTGTGAATACAAAATAAATATTACATTCGAAATGAGATCGAGAGAGATTTAATGTGATAATGATCGAGGATACTGCATACATAATCCACTATGGTTCTATTCAGTTTTCGAGCGGCTATATATTCCTAACAGATGTATAGCAAGTGAGCTCTCGAAGTATGCTGGTCGCACGACATATTGCAAAGTATGAATTATTCTTGTAGAGATAGTAAAAATTATTAATCCCATCATGTGTGAGTGGGAGATGTTGGATAATGTTAATTGTTGTTAATTGGAAATTATTAAGCAAATTATTTGATGTTGTTAAATAACAACAATTAGTAATAATTTCATGTTGGAAATTATTAAGTTAATTATTTGGTGTTGTTGAATAACAACAATTAGTAATATCAAATAATTAAGTAAACAATAAGAGTTGTTAATCAAATAATTAAGTAACAACAAGGGTTGTTAAGTAACAACAATTAGTGAAATGTTAAATGGGGAACATATGGTGCACCGTGATGTTAACATTTTTGTAAGGGTTAGAAAATGTCATTATGCATCCTAATAATTTGATTAATAGTAATCAATGCATAGTGACTTGATTTCCCTCCTATAAATAAGACCATTAGCTTATTGAATTAAGCAATCAATTAAGTTTGATTAAGAGGTCTGTACAAGCATAAAAGGTATGCAATTGTGTTGTGGTTAATATAGATTTATTTCAATTAACATGTAAATAAATCTAGGACTAGTAATACATGTATGGTTAGATCCTAAGAGGACAAACATGTAAATATATTAGGGATTATGTTTCCTAACATTTACTTACTCTGTTAAAGTTCGAGTTGGTGATTTGATGAGTTCCAAAAAATAAAATAAAATAAAATATTAGAATGGGTGAGAAATAAAACTTTGTTACGTATTCGTTGACCCCAAATCGGGATGACATTGATGCTTAAGTGGCACAATTTAATTGGAAGAGTGTGGAATTATCATTGATTGGTGGGCCCCAATGGTTTCCTGGACTATTTTCCACGTACGTGTCGACAAACCGACCCAGTTGGTTCCCATTCCCATTACGTGTGTCGTGTCGCTTTCACTGCCACGTGTCCACTTAATATATCAAACCAACCATCCATTTTTTTTTTTGAAAAATGATCGACTTCCATATTAGTGAACATAAGAATATAAATTTTCATCATAATTTTAAAAAACCAGATCGGACGGGTTAGTTGGATTGGTCCAATCAAGAATCAATTGAAATTATATTTGGATAAATCTTAAAATTCGAGTGTAAAAAATTAGTCAAAATCGGTTAAAATTGAACTGACACTAAAATTTTAATTTTTATAATTTTTAATTAATTAAAATTATTTATAACGTTATCTGATTTTACCGGTTCAATCAGAATGGTTTAACCAATCAAATTAGTGACTCATTAAACCTTTTAGGTCATTAGTTCGATTAGGGGTGTTCACGATTTCGGTTCAAACCGCAACCCGACCCGAATAGAACCACGCGGTTTAGAAAAATATTGAATATGGTTTCAGGTCAGCCTGAACCAAACCGAAAATTTTGGATCAGTGTGCGGTTTTGACTCAAACTGTGTCCCAAACTGTCCAAGCCGTAAATTTTGAACCGAATCGTGACCCGAACCGCCTAAACATCCGACCTACGTTCAAATTAGACATTATTTTGTATTTTTCTTCTTCTTTAACCATGAAATTTAAGATATTTAATGATTATATTACAATATGCCATGTATAAATGAAATTAGTTATTTTTCATCTTCAATTATCATGTGTAAACACAAAAAATTTTCTTCAAAAAATTTCTAATCCAAACCGCTGAACCGTCGACCCGAACAGCCGCAGTTTTCCATATCAAATATGCGATCTCGGTTTCTAATTTCTCAAACTGTCAACCCACGTGGTTTGAAGTGTAAAATAAAAAAATTGACCTGAACCGCACCGTATACACCCTTAGGTTCGATCATCAGTCAGGCTTATAAAACACTATTTTTTTAACAAAACTTTTTTTTACTCTTAAACGAAAATATAAATATTTTTTAAGAATATAATTTCATGAAAAAAATTACACATTATTAATTTACAAATTTTAAAATAAGATTCATTGCCAATATGTTTTGAAGGGAAAAAATTAGTCAAAAATTACTCTTACATTTAAAATAGAATGATAGTTTCAAACTAGTCATTTTATAACACACATATTGTAGGGGTTTTCAGGGGCTAAATCCGGTAACACAGTGGAAGCGGTGGAAAATCAGATTTTCCGATTTCAAAACTTTTTTCTCGAATTAATTAAATAAACATATTTATTTAATTATCCAATAATCAAATTATGAAATAAAATTCAAATAAATCATATTTAAGTGAATTTACCGAATACACTTGGTACTTTGTCCATTTTAGTCCGAAATTGATCAAATCAATTTTGAATGATTCTAAATCATTTCTAAGATGAACGTAGCATGTTCAAAACATTAAAACATCAAGGCAACCAAAATCCCCAAATTTCCCTCACTTGGCCGAGAGCCTCCATTAGGGGGGTTTGTGCATTTTGTCATTTCATGCATCAAAACACATCAAGATGTAATCCAATCAACATGAAACTTTATATGCATCATATACACATCCAAATACACAACATAAATGAAAAGCCCCAAATTTGGAATTGGTCATGAACCCTAATTTTTCAATTTCTTCAAATTGGACAAATTAGACCAAATAGTTTAAATCAATTACTTTAATCATCATTCTTTCATCCAATCAAGTCTCAACACAATGAAACAACTCAAGATCAAATCTAGGTCATCTAAGAGTGGGTCAACAACTCTAGATTAGCAACAAGGTTTCCAAAACCATAAAAGAATATTTATTACTACAATAGTCATAAGTTTCCATCATTATACATGCTCAACACTTCCACCAAACTTCCATTCATCAAAAATACAAAGAATAAAGAAAAGAATAACTTAAGAACATCACAAGATGTTGCCTAGATCATAAGGAACATTTTCTTATCTAATATTAAGTAGAGAAAACTTACTAAATCCAAGCCTTTCTTTTGGTTTTTCCTTTCTTCTTCTCTAGCTTCTTTGTTTTTCTTTTAACGGAGTTTAGGTTAGAAAGTGTATTAGGTTAGAACCCAAATGAAATAAAAAAGAATATATACTTGCATCACAAAGGCCTTGGCCGAATTTTGCAAAGGCATATACAAAAATATTAATTTCAATTTCATTTGAATTTCATTAAATCAACTTGATAAAATATCTAAATAACATTTTATAGATATTTATATTAAGTCAACAAAGGCAACTTAATCATTTAAACCAAATATCCAAATGTTAAGATATTTATATTTTAATTAATTTAATCATTTAACAATTAAATAATTAATTAATTAAACAAATATATTAAATATATGTATTATATGTACATTAAATATCAAATACATATATTCATTTAGGATACTAGTCAAATATCTTAATTTGACTATTAATTAATGTGTATTAGGCAGCTGGCGAGCCAGGTAAGTAAAAATGCATTGCACGTACTTTGATAGGATTGTCATTGTCACACACTGCACAAGTCCCATCAAAGTGGGGGCGACTGTAGGCACTGCATTTTTGCATATAAGTCCCGATGATGAGTCTCGTATGGACCTCTATTTTAAAACACATCTCACAAATTAAATAATTAAAACATTTAAAATACATGTCACAAATTAAATTAAACTTTAATTAAATTAAATTAAAACTAATTAAAATTAAATTAAATTAAAATCTAATTAATCACATTCATAATTTAAATAATCAAATTAAATAACTAATTAAATTGAAATTGAAATTAAACCAATTAAAATAACTAAATTGAAATTAAATAACATAATCTAAAAAATCACAAACCAATCCAAATTAAAATCAAATTAAATAATTCACTCACCAATTTAAATAAAATTCCCCACCAAAAGCCCATATGTACCCATCCAAAACCCTAACCCTAGCTCACCACTATATATAAGGACCCCTAAACTGAACCTAGATTTTGGCTTCAGCCCATGAAACTCACGACCAAGAACAAACAAAAAAGACAGAAACCCTATTACCTTCCTCGGCGCACAGCTCCCTCTTACCCTAAGCACAACAGAAAACCCTAAGAGCTTCATCTTCTACCTCTCGTCTCCCTCTCTCACGCTCATCTTCACTGAGCAAATAATAAGAAAACCAAACACGGCCTCTCTCATCCACTGGATCTCTCTCTCGGTAATACAAACTACTCACGCCTCCCCATCATCTTCCACACAGCTTTCGGCACACCCCTCTCTCTCTTCATTCGGCAGCCTTCACACAAATAACCATAACAAACGTAAAAAAACCCAGAACCAAATTGAACCCTACGCTTGGCAAAATAAACAGCACAAAACACTTAGATCCACGCGGCTTCACCTCAAACAACAACCTGACACAATCCTTCTCTTAACCACAACAAAAAAAATAAACCATAAGACTCTCACGGCAGTAACCAAAACACCCTCATTCACGTCCCCTCTCTCATCTTTCCCTTTTAACTCCCTCGGCCATCACCCATCAAAACACCTTTACGCCATTAGCAACCCTTCAGCGCATCATCACCCCCCTGACCAACCTCAACTTCACGTCACCTGCCCTTGTCCACAAACACCACTAGCCACAAAGCCCCCCACTCACGTTGCTAACCCCACAACAACACGTAGCCAGCCTCAAATCAGCCCTCACTAGCCCTCACGAAGCAAACCTCACCTCACGCAATTGCCCTTCCAACAAACCCACCATACGCACGCACCTGACCCTTCCTGCATCTGACCATTCACGTAACAATACCCTCCAACTCAGACATTACTTCAAGCCAATAGCCCTTAACTCAACGTCATAAGTCCCACATCGATCAGCTACTACCTCCCTCAAAGACACAAGCCCAGCAGCCCCTCACTCCCTCTTCACGCGCAGCACACACTCGGCACCATTCACCAGCCACGCCACTCTCACCTAAACTCACGCACACAAACTGACTAAACTGCCCCTAACAAAACTCACAAGCTTCACGTAGACAAACTGCTCACGCTAATCACTCACAGCACACACGAACCATAGACCACAAACAAGCAAGACCCCCACTAACGCATGAACAACAATAGCCACTCAGACCTCACACGTCCCACATCAGCCACAAATCAACAAGACCACTCAAGCCCTCCACCAATTTCACCCCTCATACACATGTGAAACCCAACTCTACACAGCCCTTGTTTCACGCATCAGCCCCTCATTCAGCCTACCTTCCATCCACGCCCAACTGCCCTCCATCACCCACGCACTGCCACGCATCCAAATAGCCTTCACGCACCAACAGCCAGTACACCTTACCCATTCACGCACCAAGAGCCTTCACACCAAACTGCCTTCCCATAAACCACGCCAAACTACCTCACATTCACACAAATAATTACCCCGCTCACTGCACGCACACACCCCCACTGTACTACCCAGTTTCCCGCACAAATAGACCTTTAAAACTGCCCAGAAAATTAACCCAAAACTGTATCTAAAAAACTGCCCCTAAACCAGTCCAAATAACCCACAAAACAGTCCCCTAATTACCAAGAACAGTGACCAGAAAATATAACAAAAACAGCAGCAAAACAGAGTGAAAACAGTAGCCCAAACAGTGAAACTGTGAGGAAAAATATTGGATTAGTGAACCAGAAAAGTTGTGGAACATCAACCCTTCTGACGGCCGTGTAACGCGCTTTCGAGAAACGACAAAAGAGGTTAGACCTGAGGGCACCCTTTTTACTTATTATCTTTTGTTTCTTTTATTTATTTTTATCGCATGAGAGTCGTTTGTTGAGGCATGATGTGAATTCTAGATGAACGGAATGCATTTTCTCTTTTGTGGTATATCGGATGGAAACCCGGACGTAAATTCCATAGCCGAATCTGAATGGACGGTAGTGCGGTTTGTACTCAGGATACAACGCCACGTACCACTTAAGAGACACGTATTTCGTCTCATCCAAACTTGTGTTTGAGCATGTTGTAGTTCGTAGGTTATTTATTTATTATTTAAAACATGATTACATTATTTTAGGCATGATATTTTGTTTAGTTTATGATTATGCTTAAATAGTTATTTGTTTATTTTGGTTTAATGGTTCAATGTGCTCATTGTGTGATTTTATTTGTTTGCCATTTAAAGACTTATTTCCAATCATGCAAACTTAGATTAGGAATTATTTTGATGAATGCATATTAGATCTAAGTCATCTTTGAGCATATATGTTGCGTAGATTCGGTTAGTTTATTGCACAAATCATATCATCACAAGTGACATAAGTAAGGGACCATTCCGAACCCAACGGTTTGAGGTCTTCCCTTGCGAGGGGTGAGTGCGGCCTTAAATCTTTATCCTGGTTCACACCGGATGGCGTCTCCATGTTATTTCTCCTATATAGTTCCTATGTGGACTATTCCGTACTCCCAACTAGGCCGCGAGCCTAGAACAGCGTCGCCGATTTCTATGTCCTACAGTCTGGCGACTCCACTGGGGATAGAGAATCGGCCCCGAAATCATGTGTTGTGATGTGTATAATTTGTGCATTAGTTGACCGTTTCTATAGTGGGTTGAGGGAGTTCAATCAAAGGCATTGTCATAAACCCACATGTGAACCATAGTTATATATCCTATAGGAGTTGCCCCTTTATGCTTTTGAAAACCACATGCATATTATATCTCATACATCGCACGCATCTCATGCATTCACGCATCACGTTAACCCTCTATTTCTAAAAGCCATCATAGATATCTGTTGGGTTAGGGATAAAAGAAGAATTGTCAAAGAAGGGTCTAGAAAACATGGATAGCGAGGAAAAGGAAATCGAGAAATAGAAAACCTTACAAAAAGGATAGAAAGACCATTGGGGGGCCTTTAAAAAAAAGACAAAAAAAAAGAAAAAAAAAGGAAAAAAAAATAATAAGAAAAAAAAAAGAGAAAAAGAAAAAGAAAAGAAAAAAAAAGGGTTGTTTAGTCCTTAATAGTTAGACATAAGTCCGATGATGAAATTGATTGCTTTAGAGTGAAACTATAGAAACGATAAACCCTTGACGTGCTTTTATCTGATGCTTTGATTAATTGATCTATGTTAGACTCATAAGCACTTGATTATGGTTCTTAGCAGTGAAAACCTGAGTAGTTAGCAAAGTGACTAGTCGAAGAAATTGTGGGTCGGTGAATGACCGTTTGCTTAGATGTCTATCTTGATTTGCTTATGTTATGATGTGTGGTATGGTTGAAAATGAATGAAAAGTCTCTGAAGAAAAGAATTGAACCACCTATAACCGATAAGCGTGAAGCTACCCATGGGCGAGTATTAGGACAACTATGAGGAGAAATGCTACCCTAAAGGGTAGGTGTGTTGAAAAAAAAAAGAAAAAGAAAAAGAAAAGAAAAAAGAAGTTCAAAATGAAAAGAAAAAAAGAGAAAGAGACAAAAGAGAAAGAAAACCATACCACATTGAGCACAAAAAAGCAACTACAGGCATAACTGAGACATTTAGGTTGGTTTGACCCATCGATCCCGATTTTTGAAACGAAATCATTGAGTTAGCTTACTTAAGGATCAAGCTGCAAAGGAACATTTGCACACACACTTTGAGTCTGGCATAGATCATTTATTCAAAAACTCAGTTTTGAGTTGCATTGAGTGTTTTGAATATTCTCTGGTTTCATTACTGGACATTCCTTGAGGACGATAATATGTATAACTATTGGGAATAGTATGATGATATGGAAGGTCCCACCATGTGGTTCATCTTGACTAAATGCAAACAGCGGAGAACAGAAAGCTAAATCAAGACTGGGAGCGACCAGTCTACCACCTCGTGAATCTGGGACATAACAATAAATTGAGCCATGAGACCAGAGAGAATACTGTGCAATCACCTGGAGAACTGGCGGAAGACCTAACCCAACGGAATAGGAAATTTATTCATGCATGCATGCATACACGTAACACATTTTGCATTCTTTTTTTTGTTTGTTTTGCTTTGTATTCACAGGTTTTGAAGAAGAAAAAGAAAAGTGGCAAAGACAAGCCAATTAGAAGCAGCGACAGTACAGTCCGTTTCAGAAATGAATCAGTTTTGGGGATGAGTCCAAGGGTTGAGGCCCATATCAGTCAGTTTCGGGGATGAGTCCCAGGGTTGAGGCCCATTTCAGTTTCAGTCTTGGGGATGAATCCCATGGGCGAGGCCCATATCAGTATCAGTTTGGGGCGAGGCCCGCATCACTCTGGGAGTGAGGCCCACATCGTTATCAAAATCAGTCTTGTCGGGTATGGCACTCTGGGGGCGAGTCCCACATCATTATCAGTATCAGTGTTTCCAGGTATGGCACTCTGGGGGCGAGGCCCACATTAGTTCAGTATCAGTCTTGCAGGGTATGACACTTTGGGGGCGAGGCCCACATCGTTATCAGAATCAGTCTTGTCAGGTATGGAACTCTGGGGACAAAGCCCACACCTTTATCAGAATCAGTCTTTCCGGGTATGGCACTCTTGGGGCGAGGCCCACATTAGCATCAATAGCAGTTCTGCAGGGTATGGCACTCTGGGGGCGAGGCCCACATTAGTTCAGAATCTATCTGGCCGAGTATGGCACTCTGAGGGCGAGGCCCATTTTAGTTCAGTATCAGTTTTGCCGAGAATGATAATCCGAGAATGGAGTAAAGTTCGAGAATGGACAAGCCGAGAATGGTAATCGGAGAATGGAGCAGTGTTCGAGAATGGACAAGCCGAGAATGGAAATCCGAGAATGGAGCAGAGTTCGAGAATGAAAAAGCCGAGAATGACGATCCTAGAATAGAGCAGAGTTCGAGAATGACAAGTCAGGAATGGCACTCCGAGAATGGAAACACAGTTCGGGAATGAACAAGCCGAGAATGTCACTCCAAGAATGGAAACACAGTTCGGGAATGAATAAGCCGAGAATGGCACTCCAAGAATGGAAACACAGTTCGAGAATGAACAAGTCGAGAATGGAAATCCGAGAATGGAGCAAGCTTCGGGAATGAACAAGCCGAGAATGGCACTCCGAGAATGGAAAAATAGTTTGGGAATGAACAAGCCGAGAGTCTTGCCAGGTATGGCACTCCGGGTAAGGTGACATCAGTATCAGTTTTTCCGGGTATGGCACTCCGGGTATGGAGACACTTCAGTGTTAGTATCAGTTTGGGGCCGAGGCCCAAATCAGTATCAGTATCAACTTGGGGCGAGGCCCATATCAGTTTAGGGCGAGTCTCACATCAGTATCGGTTCAGGGGCGAGGCCCACATCAGTATCAGCTTGGGGGTGAGTCCCACATCAGTATCAGTTCTGCCGGGTTGGCACTCCGAGTATGGAGATATTACAGCGACGCCTTGGGTATGAGGTTTAGCACGCCAGGTACGGCACTCCGAGTATGGAGATATTACAACGATGCCTTGGGTTTGAGGTTTAGCACGCCAGGTACGGCACTTCGGGTATGGAGATATTACAGCGACGCCTTGGGTATGAGGTTTAGCACGCCAGGTACAGCATTCCGAGTATGGAGATATCACAGCGACGTCTTGGGTATGAGGTTTAGCACGCCAGGTACGGCTCTCCGGGTATGGAGATATTACAGCGACGCCTTGGGTATGAGGTTTAGCAAGCCAGGTACGACACTCCGGGTATGGAAATACAACATCAGTTCTGTCAGGTATGGCACTCCGGGTATGGAGATACACCATCAGTTATGCCGGGTATGGCACTCCGGGTATGGAGATACAGCACCGGTTTTGCCGGTATGACACTCTGGGTATAGAAACATCAGTATCAGTTTTACCAGGTATGGCACTCCGGGTATGGAGACATCAGCATCAATTTCAGGGATGAGTCCCAAGGCCAAGGCCTACATCATCATCAATATCGGTTGCGGGGATGAGTCTCGGGGGCGAGGCCCACATCAACATCAATATCAGTTTGGGGGATGAGTCCCAGGGTCGAGGCCCATTTTGTCAGCGGTATTGGGATACATCTCAGGGTCGATGCCCCCGTTGTCGGTTGCAGCCATTGGGATGCGTCCCAGGATCGAGGTCCACTGCATCATTAGTTTTAGGATGCGTCCCAGGGTCGAGGCCCACCTTTTGTCAACGGTATTGGGATGCGTCCCAGAGTCGAGGCCCCCGTTGTCGGTTGCAGCTATTGGGATGCATCCTAGGATCGAGGTCCACTGCATCATTAGTTTCAGGATGAGTCCCAGGGTCGAGGCCCACCTTTTGTCAGCGGTATTATGATGCATCCCAGGGTCGAGGCCCCCATTGTCGGTTGTAGTTCTGGGTCGAGGTGCCCAGGGTCGAGGTGCCCACTATATCATCAGTTCGAGGGCGAGGTCCCTATTGTCAGCGGTGTTGGGTCGAGGTGCCCCCGTTGTCGGTTGTAGTTCCGGGTCGAGGTGCCCAGGGTCGAGGTGCCCACTACATCATCAGTTTGAGGTTGAGGTCCCTATTGACAGCGGTGTTGGGTAAAGGTGCCCCCGTTGTCGGTTGTAGTTCCGGGTCGAGGTGCCCAGGGTCGAGGTGCCCACTACATCATCAGTTCGAGGGCGAGGTCCCTATTGTCAGCGATGTTTGGTCGAGGTGCCCAGGGTCGAGGTGCCCCCGTTGTCGGTTCTAGTTCCGGGTCGAGGTGCCCACTACATCATCAGTTTGAGGGCGAGGTCCCTACTGACAGCGGTGTTGGGTCGAGGTGCCCCCGTTGTCGGTTGCAATTCTGGGATGCGTCCCAGGGTCGAGGGCCCACTGCATCATCATCACAGTTCACATTCGGTGGTTCAGGAAGAAAGCCCAGATGTCGAGGCACCTCACCACCATATCAACTCAGTTCGAAGCAGCAGGCAAGTCAGGTGGCAGCTGGCGAGCCAGGTAAGTAAAAATGCATTGCACGTACTTTGATAGGATTGTCATTGTCACACACTGCACAAGTCCCATCAAAGTGGGGGCGACTGTAGGCACTGCATTTTTGCATATAAGTCCCGATGATGAGTCTTGTATGGAGACACTACCTCTTTGATTGTGAAAGCCGCGGTTAACGGACGTCGAAAGGGCAAAGTTGGAAATTAGCATTTGGTCGGATTTAACTCGCTTGTTTCGCTTCGGGTTCGCTTGTTGGACCTCTATTTTAAAACACATCTCACAAATTAAATAATTAAAACATTTAAAATACATGTCACAAATTAAATTAAACTTTAATTAAATTAAATTAAAACTAATTAAAATTAAATTAAATTAAAATCTAATTAAATCACATTCCTAATTTAAATAATCAAATTAAATAACTAATTAAATTGAAATTAAATTAAACCAATTAAAATAACTAAATTGAGATTAAATAACCTAACCTAAAAAATCACAAACCAATCCAAATTAAAATCAAATTAAATAATTCACTCACCAATTTAAATAAAATTCCCCACCAAAAGCCCATATGTACCCATCCAAAACCCTAACCCTAGCTCACCACTATATATAAGGACCCCTAAACTAAACCTAGATTTTGGCTTCAGCCCATGAAACTCACGACAAAGAACAAACAAAAAAGACAGAAACCGTAATGCCTTCCTCGGCGCACAGCTCCCTCTTACCCTAAGCACAACAAAAACCCTAAGAGCTTCATCTTCTACCTCTCGTCTCCCTCTCTCACGCTCATCTTCACTGAGAAAATAATTAGAAAACCAACACGGCCTCTCTCCTCCACTGGATCTCTCTCTCGGCAATACAAACTGCTCACGCCTCCCCATCATCTTCCACACAGCTTTCGGCACACCCCTCTCTCTCTCTTCATTCGGCAGCCTTCACACAAATAACCATAACAAACGTAAAAAAAACCCAGAACCAAATTGAACCCTAGGCTTGGCAAACAAACAGCATAAAACCCTTAGATCCACGCGGCTTCACCTCAAACAACAACCTGACACAATCTTTCTCTCAACCACAACAAAAAAAATAAACCCTAAGACTCTCACGGCAGTAACCAAAACACCCTCATTCACGTCCCCTCTCTCATCTTTCCCTTTTAACTCCCTCGGCCATCACCCATCAAAACACCTTCACGCCATTAGCAACCCTTCAGCGCATCATCACCCCCCTGATCAACCTCAACTTCACGTCACCAGCCCTTGTCCACAAACACCACTAGCCACAAAGCCCCCCACTCACGTTGCTAACCCCACAACAACATGTAGCCAGCTTCAAAGCAGCCCTCACTAGCCCTCACGAAGCAAACCTCACCTCACGCAATTGCCCTTCCAACAAACCCACCATACGCACTCATCTGACCTTTCCCGCATCTGACCATTCATGTAACAATACCCTCCAACTCAGCCATTACTTCAAGCTAATAGCCCTCAACTCAACGTCCAAGTCCCACATCGATCAGCTACTGCCTCTGTTGGAAATTAATTGTTGTTAATTATTTGGTGTTGTTAAATAACAACAATTAGTAATAATTTCATTTGGAAATTATTAAGTTAATTATGTGGTGTTGTTAAATAACAACAATTAGTAATGATTTCATTACTAAGTAAACAACAAGAGTTGTTAATCAAATAATTAAGTAACAACAAGAGTTGTTAAGTGACAACAATTAGTAAAATGTTAAATGGGGAACATATGGTACATCCATGATGGTAACATTTTTGGAAGGGTTAGAAAAGGTCATTATGCATCCTAATAATGTGATTAATAGTAATCAATGCATGTGATTACATAGTGACTTGATTTCCCTCCTATAAATAAGACCATTTGTTTATTGAGTTAAGCAATCAATTAAGTTTGATTAAGAGGTCTCTACAAGCATAAAAGGTATGCAATTGTGTTGTGGTTAGTATAGATTTATTTCAATTAGCCTATAAATAAATCTTGGACTAGTAATACATGTATGGTTAGATCCTAAGAGGACAAACATGTAAAATAATTAGGGATTATGTTTCCTAACATTGGTATCAGTAGCTTAAATGTATGTATTCTAGTTGGATTACACAAAAATTGCATGAACAAGCATGAAATATGTTAAAAAATGCTTTTGGTTTTTGTTTTTAAAGAATGATTTTTCTCCAACTTTGGGCCGTAATAACTCTCTGTAAAAAATTGATAATCGCATGTTCAAATATGTTTTGAAAACTAGGTCATGAGATCTTCAATTGGATATATCAATTGATTAATTTGGATTAAAATTGAGAAATATATGGACCCTAGAAGTTGGCAAGTTGAATCTGTTTTTACCCAGAAAAACACTCCCAGAAGAGTCGTACTACATGTCATCCGTTATTTAGAGGAGAGGACGCCAAGTCATCCGGAAACTCTACGAAAAGCCGTATGTGTGCCTCGTTTCCAGACGACATGTCATCCGGTTTAATGTACGACAAGTCGTAAGCATAACACCGAGAAGGATAACATGTCATCCGAAACATGATCAACCGACAAGTCGGCTAGGTGTACAATTTCCAACCGACATGTCATACAGTCACGGAACACGCGGACGACATGTCGTCTATGCGTGTAACTTACCCGAGACTGGCCGGCGCGCGAGGGCGCGTGAGGGCGAGTGGGTGCCAGTGGCCGGCGCGTGGTGGCGCGTGAAGGCGCGTGAGCCACTCCTATGGCGCGTGGGAAGCGTGTGGACATTTGTATTGGCCCGTGTTGGTCATGTATGTATCGGTTTGCTTCGGTAATTCCGATCCGTCATGGTCAAATGTCTAATTCCTTTTGCATATTGTATTTATCGACCATGATAAATTCATTTTATCATATAAACTTGTGTTTATGTAAATGAATATCTTTGTGATGTTTATTTTTAGTTAATGTAACTTCGTGTTTCATTATATTGATTTTTCTTTGTATTTGTTGCAGAAAAATCATGCCGATCAGACAAAGAACTGCAAAAATAGTTATGACATCCGCCCACAGTGAAAGATTGAAAGACATGTTGCTGGATTTGGATAAATATCGGATGAAAGAAGATGATGATATGATCTCGCATATATCACCTTTAATAACATGTTACAAGAATCTATATGGGAGGGTAATTGGATAGGACAACCGAACAGACTCAGATTGCTACGAAATACTCTCCCGGAAATATGGCAAAAAAGGCTTACTGATATTTGGAAATTAGTAACTCATACAGAAGAACTACATGTTCAATACAACATAGTCATTGAGAGGTTAGTGATTGAGTATCTTCAATCTAAGGCAAATAATACAATTTTTCCTTTGATGTCTCGGAAACGTTGCAAGGATCCGAAATTTGCAATAGGTTTCCCATGGTTGTCCAAGATAAATTACTAGTTACCGAAAGAATTTGAGGATTCTTATCCAGACTTTTATTCGTTGGAACACTAGAACCGGAAAAGTTTTAAGTGTTAGATATTAGTTTTTCTATAATAAAACTATGGTAATGTGTGTAATTATCTGTTACTTCATGGCATGTATTTATTGTATTTATATGTATGATTATTTCATGTTGATTTTGAATTTATGTAATTAAATCATGATTGTCATGTACAATGGTCGCATGATTAAGATGTTCTAAGAATTTATGTAATTTTTTAGAAAATGATTTTACACATGATTGATTATGTTGATAATATTTTTACATTGGGTAATTGGATGATGATTGGACACATAGTGGCCTTTTGACTATAACCCCATTGAAAAAATCTTATTAAACATAATTCGTTTCATGATAAAATAAATAAAAGTATTAACAATTGTGCATGAATGTATGTAGAAACTTTGTGTTTTTAATATGGCTTCCGCAACAAAGAACATTATTGCTGAACTCAACAAGGGTGAGAAACTGAATGGCGATAATTATGAAATTTGGAGCATGAAAATCCATATGTGCTAGAAGAACAAGAGGTTCTTGAAACGTTGAAAATGAGCATGGATGAACCTGAACAGGGCACTACGGCCCAACACAGGCGAGACCGAGAGGCTTATGAAGCCTGGAAGAAAAAGAATTCCATTGTCCGTATTACGTTGCTGAGCAGTATGGATAATGACCTAATGAAATAGTTCAGGAAATATGACATGGCTAAGGACATGTGGTCCACACTACCTGAAAAGTTTGGTAGTACCTCAATAACCAAACTCAGGTCACTGACAATCAAGTTTGACACATACAAGAAACGTCATGAGTTCACTATGTCAAAACACTTGAGGCAAATGTCAAACATGATTACTGAACTGGCAGATGCTGGACATGTTCTTACAGATGAACATAAAGTCCAAGCGGTCATACGTTCTCTTCCAAATAGCTGGGAGCATATGAAAATGCATTTGACCCACAATGAGAGCATCAAAACCTTTGATGATGCCAAATGTCACCTTGAATTAGAAAGTGACCGCCTTGGGAAAGAAAATTTCATGGTGGTGGGTTCCAGTTCGGAA
>SKCR01040287.1:0-78174 GCA_019454045.1 Zanthoxylum bungeanum | reverse complement strand
ATTGCTCCCACTGTAAGTTATATGATAATTTTATTTATTAAGAAAACAACATAATTATTAAGTATCAAATATTTCACAAATGACCCTCACATCCTATTGAACTTATATAGAAGATGTCTAAGGGTCTTTTCATCTAATAAATTATGTGGTTCCATTTTACAGTTCATCATTCTCACAATTGATTTCAACAAGTCAAGCTTTTCTACAATAGTCAACATCTGATGTTACTCACCAAGTAATAAAATCATTTTATTACTCGGGATTGTAGAAAAATATTATATCAAATAGAATAAATGATAAATTTTTACTTGTACATCCGAGACGCAAGTACTTTCAATTGTATAACCATTATTCAAAATAAAGATTCAAATCTCAAATTTTTTCAGATTCGAATTTCTACTTATACATATCATAAACGTAATTGCAGAAACTAATGAAATTTTAATCAAAATGATGAATTAGTGTTACTAGAGCATATCCCCAAGAATATCGAAACTAATTTGGTAATACTCAATATAAAACGAATCTAATAATATAATATTCGATTCCTCCCACTCACAAATTTCATCATGATGGAATCATAAAAGGATAATATTGTGTAATAATCATATTCATTGAATAATCTTAGAACTCATTGCCTTGAAATTCATATGTTCGATCGACTAATATTGTGTAAGAATCATATTCATTGAATAATCTGAGAACTAATTGCCTTGAAATTCATATGTTCGATCGAATCAAACATCTTGGAACAATTCAAAGATTCGCGATGAATTTTAAAGATACAGTTTTGAAAACTCTATGTTGAAAAACTTTGAACCAATCAAAATACTTGATCCATGTTTCATCAGAATAGGTTGAAAATTTTCAAACCTTTCAAGATATTCAATATGTGTTCCATCAGAAACATGTAACTAAGTCTTGACAACTCTCTGAATAAGTTACAAAGCACAAAAAAAATTACCTAGAGCAATTTATAATTCATTAAACTACATACATCTAATGTATTAGTTTAATAAATTAGTGATCCAATAATAATTATTGGTTAAATGAGATTTAGTCACAGTCTCTGAATATAATATTCATTAAATGAATAAGGATATATTGTGTGATCTTATATCAAACCATCATTTATCATACGAGATAAGAATCTAATGCTTAAGTGATCAAATCTCATAAATCAATATTCTAAATTATTTACATTATCAAAATATTTCTTTTTTACATTACCAAAATATTTTTTTATGTTTATCTACAAGTTGTATTAAAATATGTAACAGCTATTTATAAAGAGCAAGTAACTATACAATAGTCACAATTTCTAATATCAAATATCAAAATAATCATTAAACAATATTTTAAGCAACTAGATGAGAGATCTGATATCAAATACCAATAGTTGTCATGTAGAGAGAATCAATGTTCTCTACACATAATTATACACATCTCATTTCTTTATATTTCTAATTTGCGTTCAAACATTTACAATAGTTGCAAATGATGCACTAGCAAACAGTATCAGACACATGACCACTAAAGGTCACCAAAGCCAATAAACGTCATTGTGAGACAAAAAAAAATACTAATGGGGTTTTCCTATGCCAGTCAGGAATCTTGAGATATGAACCAATTCATGTCAATCCTATCTGCACAAGCAACTATTCTCTTTATTGGATAATATCCTGAACCGAATATTTATTTAGATTATCTACGGTGACTTAGCAACAAGTCACTAACCATCTTAATTTTCCAAGAAAATCGGAACAACAGTTCCCGATGGTTTAGACTAATTTAATTATCATATCTTAGTCATGTCTATACTATAACCTATTCTAGAAACCTACAACCAGAAGTGAAGTCAGAAAACATATATAAATAATGCATGCAGTGGATTAGAAGTTTAATTATATCTACACGATGGAATAAGGAAAACAATAGCAGATAATTTTCATAATATTACACATTGTCTTACTTATGGATTTTTAATCTAGCAGTGACTCCCACTATTTTACGTAGTACTGTAATCCCCAATAGAAAATAGGAATTCAATAATTAAATTGAATTCAAAAATGAGAAGTAGATCCATGAATATATTTCGACTCACAGTTTTGGTATATTCTCACCTACATATATTCATAAATAGACAACTTATTATCAATCACACTCATTGTGACTCCTGATTTTAGTCCTAATCGTTTCTCGTTATGATAACTTTGGCACGTTCACAATGAGGCTTATAAAGGCTACACTTGTCAATAATAAACTCAAGCTATCGATGCAATCCTGACAGTTTTGGCACGTTCAAGATTTCCACTTTCACTTGAATTTGTCTCTTATCAAATAAGTTATACCAGCGCAAACGAATTACCATCATCCATAACTGCACAAGTTTGGCATGATACAACTATTTCATCAGGAAAATCATTCGCATTCGTACTGACAAGATGGACCTAGAAACAAGTATTCCTAATACAAGTCACTATAAAGTCTTATTTAACAAGGATATTCCTAAAATGGGTTTTATTCTACATCGAATGCAGAAAATTAATGCAGATGAATTTTTCGATAATTTAATTCTACCCGGAAAAGCATAACTTAACTTAACTATTAAATTTCGGTTATGCTTCCCGTTAGTGCGGTACCAAAAAATAAAGAAACACATATATCATAAGCATGTGTAAACACTAAAATTGGATTATATATCACATATCAAGCATGAAAAAAGCAATGTAAGATCAGACATGCTCTGATACCATTTTGAAGGGGTTATATGCTGCGGAAGCGCGGTTCGGACGAAATCGCAAATTTTAAATTTTTTAACTTATCGAATAAATTATTCGATATCCTATATCTATAATTTATCCGTATTTCATCTAAACATATTATTCGATATCAAATAACGGAATATTAAATCATGAAAATACTACGAAACTTTTCAAAAATATTATTCCGAAAAATAACATAAAATACATTTTCGACTAAACCGACCAACTGAGGCTACTCAGTGCTGCCCAGGTCAGCCCCATTAGTATTTCGGCACCTGTTACCCGATAAGCCCGAAACTCACCCGGTAATACTGTTTTCGTGTATTTTCACTTCGAAACAATTTTCAAAATTTATCCCAACACCTAATTTACATCCAACACATCTAAACAATATATTTTTCATCAAATTTTTTTTATATTTTTCAGATCTAACATGGCAAGAAAATAATCAAGTTTACATGTTTTAAATTCCATTTTCTCAACATTAATATAATAAATTACAACACCAAACAAAGTTACCAGAAATGAATAACTCTAGAATAATTCTGGGGGTTATAAGAGTGGTCATTACAATCTCTCTGGCAACCTAGTTTTCTAACAATAAATTGAACATAAATTACACTAATCTAGTTCAATATAAGTCTACACATGCTCCAAACCACTCAATCCATCATCCAAATAAAAAAGCCCAAAATTTAGAGATTAAAAAAAATCCGAGAACAATTCTAGAAAACCAAGAACAAGAAAACAAATTTTCTAGCTAAAGGAAATAAAGATTACCTCACAAATCTTAAAAAAAAAACCTTAAATTTTTTATTGGTGTAATTATTTTCTTTCTTGTCTCTCTCAAGAATATTTTGAAACTCTCTAAAATGGTGATATTGTCAACCAACTACCAAGCAAGAAAGAGAAAATAACTTTTATCCGTTTAAAAATCAACACTTTACACATGTAAACTAAATAATAAAAGTCAAACCAAAACAATAATTATTACTTTACATGTGTCATCAAATAATTTATCAATTAATGTGTATCTAATCATATTATGTATCAAATACAAATACACATTAGAATAACCAAAATTACACCGGCATATGTAGATTCATTTACCGATTAAACAATTCGAATTAATTCGCTTAATCCGATAAAATATTATGAATAATCAGTATTATTCATAACGCATCGCCCAAAAGCTTAACGAGTACACTTTATATTGTGGGACTCTCCAAGTTCGGGTTTATCCATCACGAAATCCATTTTCGTGTCCATAATTCACCCACTCAAATTATGATGATCATGAATAATCTTGTTGAAATATGCAAATCAAGGTCATCACATACGTATAATCCTTCCGCCATAGATAATTCATATTATACCGAGGATATAGATGGGAACGACAAATCTCTAAGGTATAATATACTCGACTTACAAATTTGCGATCTCTAAATAACACTTGAAACTCGCTTTTGTAGTGTACCACGACCATGGTTATAACAGATCGCAAAACACGTGCAGGATACCTTTACCATGTACACAAAAGTGACAGATTCTATCTTGATACTCTCCGGATATCATGAGCATCAGTCCACACCCAACAAACAGGCGAAGGTCTAACCTAAATAGGTCGGTGACGTGACTGTCATCAAAGTATGAAGGATAACTCATATATCCACTGTGGTATCTCAAGTCAGATGACCATTATGCTACTCGACTCGAGAAGATTCCTATTGACGTTGGTGTACCATCTGTTAGGAAATATTTTGTGAGTCGTTCAGTATTTATCGAATAAACACCTACATGTCTATACAGATTTCCATAAACTCATGGTTCACTAGGATAAATCATCATATCAAGTCTCGATATACGACATATACCGGTCTCAATAGATTTTACTAACCGACCCGTGTCAATAAATCTTGAATAAGAACTTTATCTGAGAATATATCTCTAGTAGTGACACCTCCCAATATCAATTACAAACTTTGTTGTAACTGTACATTGTAAAATATATTCTCAGGTCTTTGTCTAATATATACATATCACTAAACCGAATTTAGTTTCAATCTAATCGAAATTAGATCGAATATGTATATAAAAGACAAAAGGTGCTACCATAAATACGTAATATTATGGAAAAATAAATTATTCGTATTATAAATCAGTCATAAATACGATCCAGATTGATACTCAAAATACCAACCTCAACACTTCCATCTTTGAATGCACAGCACATGAAGCACCCTAACACCTCCATCTTTGAATGCACCACACATTTTTGAATTCATATATTGTATAATCAAAAGGTATGTATGATAGATAGATTATTGTGGGTTTTGGGAAGGATTTGATGTATATGTAGTCTTATCCTTAATTTTTTTTACAAATACACTATTTCTACAACTCAAACTTGTAAATTCCAAATCACAATGGAATTATCTTATCGTTACATCATTACATACTACAAAATTAAAATGAATCCATGATAGATTAAAAATTTAGGCAGTTCAAAGTAGTTCGATTCTGAATCATGCTTTCTCAAAATTTTATAATTAATATGAGCTTAAATTCATCCAAAATATATTTTATTAACTAAAGACGATAATCACTTATAAAGACATCCCAACAACGTTATCGAGCGATGTGAAATATCATACAACATGTTAATAAATTACAAGGAATCCATCTGAGAATTATTCTTAACAAGGCAAGACATTTAATTAACTCAATTATTTTCGTCAAGTCTCTTTCAATTTATGCTCTGAGAACTGAATCAACATATATATTGCTCTTCATCAATATGAGATTATAAATTTTTGTGGCTTTACAAGTTTGAATATACTTTATTCGTGTACTAGAGTTCTTATGGAATAAGAGTAATTGATTCTTTACAAATTTTTACATTTAAAAAAATAAGCATAAGAAAGGTTCAAATCTTTTCCTTAGAAAAATTATCCTAAAGTCTAAAATACTCATAGTTTTTAAAACTTTTCATTTGTCCACCTAAATTATTAAAAAAATAATAATAATAATAAGAAATATTTTACACCCAAAAAATAGTAATAGATGACATTTTATACCTAAAAATTAGTTATGAAAAAATGAAATTTTACACAAAAAACTAAAGATTTAAGTGTAAAATGTCCATTTTTCATAACTTATGGTAGACAGATAAAAAGCTTCAAAAATTAGGGGTATTTTCGAATTTAGCTTAAGATTGGGTGGACATATGATAATTTCCATTCATATTATCTATATAATAAAGAAGAATGGTGTTGGAGGAAAGAAAGTGTATCCAACGGCTCTCTTTATGTGGCTTAATTGACGGCCCAGATCATTTCATTGGTAATTGGAGGAAAGAGAGTGAATTGATTGATAGAAAGGGTAAAAAAATTTCAAATTTTCAAATTAAAAAAATACAAAGTTAAAATAAAATCATTTAATTAAAAAATAAAATCATTTAATTCTGTAATACCGTGCCTACGGCACTGGCAAATACTGTAACACCGTGTCGTAGGCACGGCCAAATACTGTAACACCGTGCCGTAGGCACGTGCATCATTTAATTAAAAAATAAAATCATTTAATTCTGTAACACCGTGCCGTAGGCATGAGCAAATACTGTAACACCGTGCCGTAGGCACGGGCCAAATACTGTAATATCGTGCCGTAGGCACGGGCAAAAACTAGTATTATTATAAAGAATAAGAGAATTCAACCGCTCTTATCGTATATAGATTAGTTTTCACTTGACGAACCGCCATTGATTAGGTCCGAAAAAATATGAGAAAAAAAAAACCTTATATGCTAATCAAGCCATGCATGTAGGCTATGAGAACAAGACCCATAAGATATTAGAACTATGCCCGAAAATTAATAATTATATGAATAATTTATTCACTCATAATCTGCATAGGATCGAATCAAATACCTATTATATAAAGTAGGGATATTTAACCAAATAAACTACCACTTGTTTACTGACAAAGTTTTACATTAGCAATATAAATCATCTACTTTTTTTCCCCTCAATATAGAAGCCAGATAATATATTTAAAAACCCTAATATGCTAAAAATATAACTATTATGATGACTAATTTTTATATAAAAGCAGAGCCCAATTGCATATCTAGTTATTATATCCAATAATTAAGGCTATATATTTTGGAATTTTCCATATATATTTTATCTTTTCCCTGTTGTTGAATCACATTTCTATATAATAATATATACAGGTAGGGGATTAAGTTCCTGCTTACAATGTGGGTGCATTTTTCTTAATTATTTAGATACATATTTGACCTGTTTTGAGTTCAGATATTTTGGTGCCTCAAAACAGAATATTTTCATAAATTTATGATAATAGATTTTCCCCCCTCCCTATTTTACTTTTGAACTTGAATTTGGTGTTGGCCTTCACTTTTTATTGAGTTTTTTTTATTTATTTATTTATGATTTATGATTGATAATTATTAGATGATAATTTATATGGAATTGAATCTTAACCGTGATTTCTGAAAAACATAATATCAACACTAAATTTAAATTCTTTCTTTATTTTTTTTTTTTGGCAAAACCGGGGTGGATTGAGGCAATTTTTTTTTTTTGAAACGTTAGAAATCCCGCCGTCAAATGTATCATCTGGATTCGAACCCATGACCTGAAGGTCATATCCTGAGTCGTACACCATCAAGTCACGGTCATTGGGGACACTGGGGCAAATTTTATTAAATAATAAAAAATAGAGGCAAATTAATTAATTTTTTTCAAAAATGTTTTGCGAAATTCATCATAAAGTGTAAAAATAATATTAAAAGAAAAAAAATGTGAATTAAATATTTATGGGTTTTCTTTTTGTACTTCTTATAGAGAGAAATAAATTTATAAAAATGAAAAATATATAAAGAAAAAGAAGAAAAAGAAAGACAAATGGCTAGATCATGATATTCATTCATAAAGAATGTAATTAAGTTTTGTTCGGTAAAATAATAGGAACTCAGTAGGAGATCAATTTGATTTTTGAATTTCTTTGAAAAACAAGTTATGTTGGCCTTCCCAACTTTAAACAGAGCCCTAAAAATTGAGATAGTATATCATGTTTCGGGTGTATATATTTCACAGTAATTGGGTCCCACACAATTGTGGGACCCACATATACACCGAAACATAATATAATTTTGCATAATATAAAAAAAATATATATATATTATATACGCCCGAAACATAATATAATTTTTCCTAGACATCAGACCATAAAGAACAATTTGCCTAACCATACTCCACTACATTCGCTCCATCCTGATTAAGAAATGAAACAAGTAATAGTGAACAAAATTTTATAATAGGTTTACTAATAAATTTTGGACAAAACTTAGAATAGTTTCAATAAAGATGGTTTGAAGCTGATGATCATATGATGAAACAAGAAGTCTTGGAGGTTTCATTTTGACCATCTATTTATTTTATTTTGCGTTTTTCCTAATGTTTTTAGAATCAGACCGGTGATCGAAAAGATTCAATGGATCACTGGTTCGACAGATTAAACTATTCCGAAAAAATCAGCAAAATCGGCTAATATTATAAATAACTTTATTTAAATTCAACTATTTTCATGAATTTGGTGTTGGACGTCATAAATAGCTAAAAATTATTAAAAATATATATATATTAATTTTTGATTTTTGATTTTAAAAATTTTTTTTAAAAAAAATTTGAACCAATCAGATCCGGTTTGCCTGATTTTGACCACCAGTTGAACCGATCGGTCCGAAATGATTTTAAAAATAATGATTTTTCCTTTTATGCGGTTCTCATATCAACTTTATCTTTCTCCATTTTCTCTCTATTATTTATCATCACACATCAAAATAAAAATAATAATAACACACACATTGAAGAATGAAGAGGGTATACTAATTAAGAACTGGCCTCCATTCTCTTGGAGAATGGTAAGAGAAAGTAGATCAGAGCAAACTGTTAAGAGATAATTAAAGAAAATTGAGTAAATTAAAAAGGAAAGTTGTTTGATTCCATTCTCATTGGGAATCACTCCCATGCATATGACCACTACCAACTCACCTTCATTCTCATGCATCCTTGGGGCCATGTGCATTAAAGGTATATGGGTACGGATGCTAATTTTTCATGTTTCGTCTTATCCCGAATATGGGATATATTTTTATATCTTGATTTGAAAATATGACGGAATAAAAAAAAATATCTCAAATTTTTGTTGTTGTGACAGGACAAAAAAAAAATATTAAGACGGGATCGAAATGACTTTTTATCTTTTTGTATAAACATGGTGAGACCGAAATTAGTAAATATCATATATTTTTTCATGTTTAGTACTTAAAGTTTCAAATTTTATGTTATTAAATTCCAGATTTATGGATAAATGTTCTAAATTTGTATCAAATGATTTCAACTTGAATAACTCTGGTTTCAACTTCATTGTCCATATACCCATAAAGATGTGTACATTAGCAAAATCCAAGATCCTTTCTAGTTTCTATCATTGCTTTGCATTAATTACTTGTGTGCTTTGCTTGTAGAAAATAAATATACTTTTACTTTAATATTTCTTTGATTCAATTTTGATCTACCATTTACTTGACTCAAAAGTTTATGCAATATGTTCATATGGCAATGCCATTTCTTCTTGATGTGAAAATCAATCCACCTATTTTTGCTACCTTAGCTAGAAACTCAGATTCTTACAAGAAACACATCTTCTGAATTCGAACTCAAGACCTGGAGGCCAGATCCTAAACCCTATACCACTAAACCACGCCTCTGGGGATTAGGAAAAAAAACACACATTGATTCAGAAATCAGAATACAAGAGAGGAGCGATAACACATAATAATACCCTCCAATGGCAGAAAATGAGTAAAATATGTTTGGACTAAGAGCAACTTGTTACAAACCAACAAGTAAAACTTATTCTTAAAAAACAGTTTGTAAGGAAAGATTGTCCAAGGATTATAATAAACAATCAACTAATCTCATACTTAACAGGTATATGACAAATAGACCACAACATTTCATCCAGTCTCGATGCCCACACAAACTAGATGTTGCACTAGTGTAACTAGGCACAATTGTACACTACAATACCGGCATTAGCTTGCACCAGAAGATTGCAAAGCATGGTGTTGACTACGATTGCAACTGGGAGGCACAGTGTTGACTGATATCAATTCTTATGAACCCAAGGATAAAACTCATTCTTAAAATTCGGCATAAAATTCGACTTATAAGAAGAGAGTGTTTAAGGGTTAATAAACCACCGTGTGACTTGGTGATGTAGGGTCCAGGATCTCACCTTGAGGTTCTGGGTTCGAATCCAGGGGGTGCACTTCTTGTAAGAGCCTGAGACAGCCGGTGGTTTTACCTGCGCCGAGGCCAGAATGAGTGGTTTGGTGGCGGGGTTTCCATCGTTTCCAAAAAAAAAAAAAAAAAAACCACCGGCTAATCTCATAGATACTAAATTTAAATGAGAAAAATGAACCACAACACAACTATTGCCTAATAACACCATGCTCCAAAAACACATGCACACACAAACAACACAGAGAACTGTAAATTTAAAAAGTCCATTACTAAACATCATGATTTGAAAACCAAGCAGGCAATATATACATACACAAACATTTGTCTTCAAGGAACAACTACTATCATTCATACTCCAGTTCCTCAAGGAAACTACTTCAGATAGACCCGTCGCTTATAGAAAAACACTCGCAACACTAACATTTATGGCCAAGGGTACCGCCATCCAAGCTACCAAAGTTCCTCAGATGAACAAAAGACAAGTCGAACCTGAAGAAATTAATGGGCACGTATGAGGCAAGCATGCAATCTTAATGCAGTGATGTGAAGTTTATTCTGGAGGTATCCTTTTCTACTTTGATCAGATCATAGAATTATACAGAAACAGACGAGCAGTGATAAAGCCACAAACTCTTGTAAAAAATTACTTTGTACAAATTGATGTGACATAACAGTATTGGTTAAAATAAATCATGAGAGCGATGGGATGTTTTTATCTCTGTGACATAACAGCATTGGTTGAAATAAATCCTGGGAGCGATGGGATGTTTTTATCTAACTAATGCAGTAATGTCACATCAGTTTGTACAAACTTTGTGGCTTTATCATTAGTCTAGACAATAATGCAGACTTTGAAACTTACAATGCAGGGATATGAAGTTTACTTTCGAATTCTACTTCAATCCTCTTCTACTTCGGCTACCAGAACCAGCTACAGTCCTTACATCAGCAGAAGTACGCAAGTAAGAGCTTACTCTGATTCCATGAGTTGGAGAACGGTGGGGAGACGACAAACTTGAGTCACTCCCCTTGAAGCCATCCGCCTCCAAAATCTTTGCTTCCTCGGTTAACATAGCCAACTGTTTTAGAAGAAAGCATGTCAGTCTCCAGATATATGACATATGAGCCAATAAGATTGACCAACAACATTAATTTGTTCTGCCTAAAAAATATCAGATGGAGCCCAACAAAAATTCAGTCATAAAATATGTCCAACATACAAAATCTGACATAACCAAATAATTTGAGCATGTTCCCAAGAAGATCTGATAGGACACAGCAAACATCGATGAAGATCGTTCCTTTGTTAATAATAATTAGAAAAAGGCCAATCCGAATATGGAAAAAGCCTGAAAACAAATAAATTTGAAATGGTAAAGTAAACAATCATGAATGCCTGCCGAATATATATAATTAATTTAGTATTATACCCGAATCTCATTCTCCTTCAACCGGTCGTGTAGTGAACTTATGGCGGGACTTAAACTGCAGAAGGTTATAGAAGAAGGGACGTGAGTACAAACAAAATATGGAGCATATATAATAAAACAAGACGAGGGATTTTTTTTAAACCAATATTCAATTAATTTGCATATTGAAGCCTGATATGTAGACGTGTGATAAATGTATGTAAGGGGATGCACCTTTCCATCCCTGAGTAAAATTAAAGAAAATTAGAGTGGATGATAAATGATTAACAAAATTACAATACAATGACGAAAAGCGAAGTCAATGATAAGCAACTAAGCAAGTGACAATGGATCATTGCACACCTCAAATTTTGCATGATGGCTTGGTTATATGCTGCCCGCTCTTCTTCATATAGTACTCGTTGCAAATCCGTAAATGATGTTAGAGGTGAATCAAGTTTCAGAAGAGACGAAGTCGGCAAAACATAAAATGGGATTTCTTTCTTGATATACTCTGCACCACTGTCGACAAACAGGAGCTAAGATGAGGATCTCAAGAAGAAAATTGCAATTTTTCAACCCGTCATCTTCTTCACAATGATAACGGATATTTTGACCAGAACTAAAGAGAAAGTATAATGTATCAAGTGAACGGTGCATCGCCTCTTGCATGCTTTCTGACATATCCATTGGATCTAAATCACAAATGGCGATATTTAAATCAACAGTTTTGTAGTTTCCTCCAGTTCTCTCTCTCGCGCGATGGTTGGCATCAGTTTTAGCAAAGAAACCACCCAACTCTGAAGATCTTCCCCCACCCTAGAGAATATATATACAAACATTACAAGAAAAGACCAAAAGACCAGAAAGTGAAATTTACATTGATATTCGATGCAAATCATCTAACATAGATGGCATATCATCACTAAACAACAGTAGGTATAAATCCATGCAAAGAGCTCCAGGATACAAGGGAGAGAGACAGTAAGGTGTCTGGCACAAGTGTAAAATAATAATCAGAAATATCTTGTAAATGAGATGATGAAAACGAAAAGAATTTCATTGTACATCCTGACCCGAAATCAAGTTGTATAATAATTATTTAATACATTAAGATAGGTTTTGGGATGGACATCAAATTTTGAAAAGTACATTAATTTGTATTATTGGTATTTGTATTTCTCTCTATACTACCCATAGAACCAATAACTTTTGCCCTCCAGTTTTTATTTTTACTTTGTTTTGCTTTACATTTTTACATTGTTTGTATTGAACCTGAACTTATTATAATTGTTTTTTGATAAATTTCAATGATTACTCTATTTTAGTTGAATGGATACTTATAATTCTTTTAGCAATTTGCGCCTCACCTTCATTTGGGCGTGCCTTGTGTCCTCAAGCGCGCTTAGGCCCCAGGACCCTTTACGCCTTAATTAACAACACCGGTACATCCAGTGAAGTAGTCTTGATCATGCAAAGATTCACTATTTTTCTGAAAGTTATACAGGTTCTTAAAGCCCAGCTGGTGGTGTCAAGCATATGACATGTTCCAAATTTGAGAGTCAAAATATATACCTTCCAAGTTGATGCCACAATTCTGGAATCACCAGTATCTTGCTCAGGGTTCTGCCAGCGCATTTCCAGGTCTTGCTGATAGACTTTCTGAGGAACTTAAAGATGATTCAAGATCAATAACTATACTTTTATTAACAGCCACAGGTGATAGAGCAATAGGACTTGACATGTGATTCCGGTTCCCATCCGAGGACTGGAACGCAATGACTTGGATTCTTCCTACCTGCAATTTCTCCAAGTATGACTTGAGCTTAGCTAAACAGAAACAAGACTACTCATGTAGAACACATGAAGTACAAACCTTGTTTGCATCTTCACTAAAACAGGAAAATATCAGCCCAATAAACCCAGTATCTAGCAGCTGATACATTGCCTGAGTCCGCACATCTGCAGAAGGTAGCAGGCAAAAATTTTAGTGTCAATCATCCAACTACAATAACCACAATTGCCTGACAAATAACAATGCTAAACCTAGTCTCAAGCATTTTGAGTAATTCAACAATTAAAATGAGTCTACCAAACTTGTACTTCAATTTTGGTTAGAGCAAAGTTTGATAGCGTGATAAGCAAGTATACTGAAGAACTCTTAAGCTTAGACTCCCAATCATACTCTTGTTCTGGTAACTTGATCAAAAAAGCAACCACACAACCTGACCGCCCAATCAAAGTGTGAGTTGCATTAGATCTATATACCTCTTTGTACAACTACGTGACCTTACCAGCTGAACTGGCATAATCCATTGAAACTTGCTTTAAAGCAAGTGCCAAATTAAATTACATTGTAAGAATGACTGATTGCAGAGAACCGTCATTGCTAGTTACAAGTTACACCATCTTGCGTAACTTCCATCTTCTTCAAGCTTTTCACATATTTTTCCCTTGAGTTTGGGTCATTAAATCATGAGACACAATGGCACATGCCACTAGGTCAGACAGCATTTTCAAGCAAAGATACAATACAATTTGTTCCTAGAAAGGGGAAAAAAAAGATCATGCATAAGGAAATAAAGAAAAAGGGGTAAAATTTCAAAATTAGCCCAAAAAGACAAACAATGAAGGAAGCCTGGTCCTTATCAGTGCCCACATAATCCAAAGTTTCATAATGATGCTCCCTAGTGTCAACTCAATTTATCCCCCTCGTTTCCACCCAGAGAGTGGAACTGACATGCACCATTAGACAAGATCCTAACATTTGTCATAGACAGAAGTTTCAACTATGAATTAGGGGAAACTATGTAAAATGTGAAATGCAATGTCATGCTTTTCAGTTTTCATATATCTGGAAATGCATGAGCCAAGAGAATATATCATCAGCAGAGCCATAGCTACATCTTTGTTGAAGTACTCTAAAGTTTGCCACTTCAAACAAAAGAACTGAGTTTCATGCCTGTGAGCAGGTCCTTAAAAGTCGCATTTGTCAAGACTAGCTCATCTAGCCACCAACATCAAAGTATATTGAATAGAGAAGGTAAATATATTCTTCATTTGCATCGTGTCTCAACCAAACAGAACAAATCTGAAAGGCAAGACATTTTCATTTGAGTCCTTGCATCTGTGTACTGGTAAAAGTAAAACTAAATTTCACTTATGACAAGCTTGTTTTATATTACAAGACAGTATTTAAAGTCTTATTACAAGTTCATACGAAGCTTTTGTCTTTTTTATTTGAACTTCAGCATTGAGTTTGTTTAATTACATCATAAAAACCCAAGTGGACTCAATAGATTGATGAATTTTTCGCATAGGAAAATAGGTTTACAATAAAATCTAACAGAAAGAAAAGAAAAGAAAAGAAATTCATTAATACGTACCAACATGGGAAGGAAGAACAGTTATATGAGGGTGTGAATGATACCAGCCAATCACTCTAGTCGTTCTTCCTGTCAACGCGGTCATTCTGTTCTATGAAGTTAAGTGAAACAATAAGAGATACATTACTGAACACAACAACTTCGTTTTTTGAAACAAGAAACTTTATTAATGACAAAAGGAAAGAAACAAAAAAGAAACCTAAAAAGGACGAGATGTCCTTAATGTTAAACGAGGACAGTAAACAAAGCTTAACAAAAAGTTTAAAACTACACAAGAGAAGACCAATCCCTTAAGTCAGAAAGAGAGATCCCACTAAAAGTTTTCTCCTTGTGAACCCAAGTAGCTACCCAAAATTTAATCTTATCCCAAACCAAAACTGGATCAGCACCACAGTCATTAAAAACTTTGTTGTTTCTCTCCAACCAAATACCCCAAAAGCACGCTAAAACTGCAACACCCCAAAGCACTTTCTTTCTTCCTCTGACCGAGGGCCAATACTGAACATCAAAAAGGTCTTTGTAATGAGCTACAATGCTAAGGCAAAGAATCGGATCGAAATGTTGGCTAGGTAAGTGTCCTGTAGTAAGAGTAGTTAGGGGATCCTATCAACTTGTTCCAACCTAGGATAATAAGCTCATGGGCTTGGTCTTACTTCACCGTCGAGAAACGAAAGGAGTTCTTAATTACTTCGGCTGACTTTCAATTCACCACTTTGATTTCCACATCGTGAAAAACTAGTTGCTTTCTACTTTATCTAATAAAGTATACACTCTCAGCATTAGGAAAATAATAATCAAAGCAAAAAGCTTCACCTAGCCATCAACTCTCCCATTAAAAGAAAAGCAGCTTATTCTGTATAACATATGAACTCTGTTTTAATATTTAGAAACTATACCATTTATGTTGTCATTAGGGAATCCTGTGAAGAATAGAAGCAAGTTTCCTTGGTCAAAACACATGTTGCGGAAAAAAAAAAAAAAAAAATATTGAGGCTAAAGAATTTTAAAAGGGGATATTTTTTAGTGACATTCCTGCTTCAAGCAGTTGTACATTCTAGTCTCTCTCCAAAATGTACAACTGCTTGAAGCAGGAATGTCACTAAAAAATGTCCCCCTAGAAATGTCCGAATTTTAATAGCAGGTAGAATCACACAAACAAAGTTAAGGATATATCAGCCTTAGCTGATGCAGCAGCTAACTGCTCAGGATTTGTCTCTACTCGATCCTTTCGCCGATCAGATCGTGACTGAGGAGATGCTCCCCAAATTAAAGCAGTGACACTCCCATCTTTTGAATACTGAAATAATAAATTAGGACCAAAGAATGAACAATATGAAAATAGAAGACCAAAAAACAAAATGATAAACAAGGAAATGCACAATTTTCACATCAGATGAGATGAAAATTTTCAAGTTGATCAACATGTAGAGGTGACTTCATCATCCAATGGATCAAACTATTTGACCAAGACAGACTATGCTTAAGTGTTAAAAAGGCCAAAAGAGATAATAATTCATGTATCATTGCAACATGTAATATTCAGTTTTAGTTTTAGAAAAATGAGAATGATAATATCATGCCAAAACGGTGTTCGAAAACGCACTGCCTAGGCGGCGCGTTTTCGTTAATCGGAGGTTGCCCGCGCCGATTACCACCTAATCGGCAGTGGTAGTCACACGGCTGGCCAATCAGCAAGAAATCAGAGCCTAATCGGCTGATTAGGGTCGCCGCTATTTTTTATTTTTTTTCCTGGAGGTATTGGATCACAAACGACCCCCCCAAAATGCAGCGGTTTAGGGGGACGTCTTACCCTCAAAATGTCGTCGTTTTGGTGGTGTAGATTATAAAAATTAAAAAATATATATATCCTCAGCACTCTCTCTCTCTCGCGCTGCTCTTCTCTGTAATTTTAAAATTCTCAACAGGCAGCGCAACTCTCTCACGACATCGCACGCTCTCAAGGTAAGGAAATGTTTTTTTTTTTTAATTTCTCAGCAAAATATAATAATAATTAAAATGAATAATTTGACTTAAAACCCTAGATTCAATTGTTATTTGACCTAAAATCCTAGATTTAATTACTCACTTTCATTTTAAATTTGAGAGATTGTGATTGTTAATAAATTAATGTTTTAAATTTTAGATTAATGTTTATAATATAAAATTATTCTGACCTAAAACCCTACATTAATGTCTTCAATTTTAGGATTTGTGATTGTTAATAGATTAATGTTTTAAATTTTAGATTAATGTTTATGATATAAAATTATTCTTTGACCAAAACCCTAGATTAATGTTTTAAATTTTAGGGTTTATGATATGATTTTTAAATTCGTATGTTGTTCATTTTTAGGACATGGCTTCTTCATCTGTGGCCTCTAATTCGGAATGTAGTCTCGCTCTTAAACGGAACTCAAATAATGTTGGATGGGAGTATGGGGCTTTAGTAGATCCGAAAAATTTGGATAAAGTTATATTTGATTATTTTGTATTTTAATTATTAATATTAATTGATTTATTTAAATTATTTATGTAGATTCATATGAAGAAAATGAATAGACTAGATGTGAATCGATTAAACAATCTAATCTTTGTTTCCTTTAATGTCAAGTTGAAGAACAAACACAAAAGGAAGAAGGATATGAATTAGATGTATTACTCGGAAAAGATGCTAGTAATACACAAGGATGGATTGTTGAGGGTAGTGATGATGAAGAAGTATAGCCCAGTTCGGGGCTTACTTGAAGGATGGTTGGAGAAGCATCTGGGGCAGATGAAATCTTACAACCTCGGAAAAGCGCTAGGAATGCGCGAAATACAAAGAATTTGATTAAGAAGATTTTAAATCTGATGAAGAAAATTTTGAATCTAATGAAGAACTTAAAGAGAATGATAATGATTTTGAATTGGATGAAGAAGAATTAGTGGATGATTAGAAAAGATTAAGTAACTTTAACTTTGTTTTATTGTTTTTTTTAATTTTATTTTGCATTTGGTCTCTAATTATGGACTTATTAAAGAATGTTTGATGGATTGACTTTAGATTTTGATGTTTGAAATGGTGGATTGAGTTTGAATTTTATATTTTATTACATTTTGGTTGAATTTATATGTTTTGGACTGTTTATGATGTTGGAAAATATTAGGTTTTAACTATTTGCCTACTAATTGCCTACCCGCCTAGGCCCTAGGCACTGGGTCGCTGCCCAACTAGCGCCTAGCGTGTTTTAGAACATTGTGCCAAAATCCTAGAGACAACAATGGGCCAAACCTAAACTAAAGCATTTTCTTTTCGTAGAAATTTAGCAATAGAAAATGCTTATTGTACTAGCTCCTAATGCCAAAAGGGAGGCTAACATACATCATATATTAAGGTGAAGAAAAAAGTTTTCATAGTATAGCAAAATTTGGCTACAAACTGGCTTTCATTTATTGTTTGATCAACTATAGATAGTTACCTTTATATGGACTCTAATAAAGTTTGTGGAAAATAATTGTAAGAGTGATTGTAGGAGATTATGTTAGAATTTCTAAGATATGATTGTGTAATCCCCTAGATATGATTGCATAATCATTGTAATTATGAGTAGATTTATATTCCATATTTATCTTAGTCTTATGCCTATATAAGGCCCTTGTATAGTTTAATATTATTCAAATAAAGAACATTCAGTTTTTCAACGTGGTATCAGAGCCTTGTTTACTCTAATTTTTTACTTTCGCCGGCCTTTATTGTCGGAATAGTGCGTTCTTTTTTCCTCGAGGCCTTCAGTTCCAATTAGGCTTTTGTTGTTTCACTGTTCATCTCAGAGTCACTGTTCACACGAAATTACTGTTAGTCTCAGAGTCACTGTTCATCTGAAATCACTGTTCATTTCAAAATCATTGTTCATCTCGAAAAACTGTTATGATCTGCGCATAATCAAATAGAAAATTCTATTGCCATAACCACCGTTTTCAATTTTTTTCCGGTCAACTTTCGACCTCATCTCTTTTTTGGGTTTTGTTCTAGTCTTATATTATGAATCAACCAAATTATATTTGCTCATTAGCTGAATCAGGTACCTTTTCTACTACTTTCAATATCGCTCGTCTTTTGAGTTATCTTTGGATGATAGATTCTGGAGTTACAGATCATATGACCGGTCACTCTAATTTGTATATTTCCTATACCCCTTGTTCAGGTAGAGAAAAGGTTAAAGTAGCGGATGGTTCTTTATCCCCTGTTACGGGAAATGATGTATTCCTATCTCCAAAACTCTCACTTGTCTATGTTCTACATGTTCCAAATCTCTCATGTAACCTCCTTTCAATTATCCAATTTACCAAAGATCTTAATTGTGTTGCTAAGTTTTTCCTTTCTCACTGTGAATTTCAAGATACGTGTACAGGGAAGTTGATTGGAAGTGCTAAGGAGGTCGATGGGCTTTACTACTTCGAAAGTGAACCTAGTACTTCAACTAATCTATCTCACATACATGTAAGTACCTCCAACCAAGGGATAATGCTTTGGCACAATAGTGAATAGACTAGGCCATCCAAATTTTTCATACCTAAAAAAGTTGCTTCCCACTTTGTTTAAGAATAAGAATCTTCATGATTTTCAATGTAAGGTTTGCGAGTTATCTAAACACCATCGTGTTCATTTTCCCACACAGACCTACAAAGAATCACAACCTTTTACTCTTATTCATAATGATATTTGGGGACCATCGTGTATCAATAATGTTTACGGGGCTAAATGGTTCATTACATTCATCGATGATCATATTCGTGTGTGTTGGGTTTCTCTGTTCAAGGAAAAACTTGAGGCAGCAAATACCTTTCAAATTTTTCATAAGATGATTAAAACTCAATTCCAAGCCAATTTTCAAGTCATTCGAACTGATAATGAAAAAGAGTATTATTCATCAATTCTTGGTTCCTATCTTACCGAACATGGGATTGTACATTACTCTTCTTGTGTAGATACACCCTCACAAAATGGGGTAGCAGGGAGAAAAAATAAACACCTTCTTAAGGTAACGGGAGCTATAATGTTCACCAATGGGGTTCCAAAATCTTTCTGGGGGGAGGCAGTTCTTACAGCTACTTATCTTATCAATAGAATGCTATCAAGGGTTTTAAATTTTAAAGCACCACTTGATATTCTTAAAGAAATGTATCCATCATCCAAATTATTTTGTTCTCTTCCACCCAAAGTTTTTGGGTGTGTTGCATTTGTTCATGTACATAACCATAACAGAGGGAAATTAGATCCAAGAGCTCTCATGTGTATTTTTTGGGGTTATTCTCCTACTCAAAAGGGTTACAAATGCTATCATCCTCCAACAAAAAAGTTCTTTATGTTTATGGATGTTAACTTCTTTGAAAACACCTCATTCTTTCCAAAAATACCTCTTCAGAGGGAGAATATTCAAGGTGAATATCATTTTTGGAATATTTGTTCTACTTTAACTCCGGAAGTTCCTATCGTTATTGAGTCTCTCATTGCCTCCAAGTTCGTTATTCCTCCAGTTCCTGTTATTCCAAAACCATCAACTGTCCAGGAACCATCTACTATTCATAAGTCTCATGTGGGTCAATCGCATGCTCCATCTACCATTTGTAGTCCTCAACCTTCACCTCCAGATCCTATCACCCCACTTACGTGTGTACTAGATGGAAATCTTGAACTAAAGGTTTCCTCAAGAAGGAACAAGTCACAACTTCCTCAGTATTTTCAATCACCTCAACCTGTCACAGAGACTCTAGAAAACACAGGTAAGCCTAATACTTCTCAAAATCACCTTGATTTTACTGATTTTTCTGATCTTGATTTTCCAATTGCCTGTAGGAAAGATATTAGATCTTGTACTATGCATCCTATTTCTAATTTCAATTCCTACCAAAAGTTGTCTCCACATTTTAGAGCCTTTACTACTAATTTGTCTTCTTGTGACCCTATTTCAAAGACTATACATGAAGCTCTTAGCATTCCAAAATGGAAAGAGACTGTTTATGCAAAAATGAAGGCATTGAAAAATGATATATGGAACCTTGTCGATCTTCCATTAGGAAAAAGGCCAGTCGGATGTAAATGAGTGTTTACAATCAAACATAAGGCTGATGGGACAGTTGAGAGATATAAGGCGAGACTTGTTGTAAAAGGATACACACAGACTTACGGAGTTGACTATCAAGAAATCTTTGCTCCTGTAGCCAAGATGAATTCGATTCGAGTTCTATTATCTCTTGCAGCAAATCTAGACTGGCATCTTGATGTAAAAAATGCATTCTTGCACGAGGATTTAGAAGATGAGGTGTACATGGAGTTGCCGCCTGGTTTTCATGATATGTTTAGCAGAAAAAAAGTGTGTAAGTTGAAAAAGTCATTGTATGGACTAAAACAATCACCTCACGCTTAGTTTGAGAAGTTTACTAGAGCAATTCGCCGATTTGAGTATACTCAAAGTCAAGGTGGCCATACCAGTGTTTAAAAAAACGGTTGAGGCGGCCGCCTCGCCGCCTCGCGGCGACAGCGCCTCGAGGCGGCCGCCTTATGCGGTTTTCCTGAGGCGCCCGCCTCTCTGCTGGTGAGGCAGCCGCCTCAGGCCGCCTCACGCAAAATCGGGGTGAGGCGGCCTGAGGCGGAGGTTTTTTTTTTTTTTTTTTTTAAAAAAATTTTCTAAAATGAAACGACAACGTTTTGGCCTTCTAAAACGTCGTCGTTCCATTGAACAACTGAGTGGCAGTAGAGCACTTGCACAAAAAATGAGCAGAGACTAAAGTAAGTTAATCTTGTACAAATAATGCAATTTATATAATCAAATTAAAAAATAATACGACTTTATGTTATTTGTTAGGGAAAGGGAAAGCTCCACAATTAGTGGATGAAGACAATACAAGTGAAGGAGGTTCTTTGGATGATGACTGATCTGATGATGACATAGATTTTGACCCAAGCTTCATGCCGCTAGACACTAATGATAGCTTATTTAGGGATTAGTTATCGATAATTTTTTGAACATACTATGAATTATGAAGAAAGTAATGTATTTTGGATTACTTATCAATAGTTTTTTGAACATACTATGAATTATAAAGAAATGAATGTATTTTGGATTATTTTTCCGATTTTCGGATCGAGGCGCCCGCCTCACCGCCTCGAGGAGGTCCGCCTCGTGCCTCAATGGCCGGCCGCCTCGAGGCGCCGCCCGGTATTTTTAAACATTGGCCATACCTTGTTCTTTAAGCACTCTAAAGATGGGAAGATCACTGCTTTGATTGTTTAAGTGGATGGCATCATTGTTACTGGCAATGATTTTGACAAAATAAGAAGACTTAAAAGAATGCTCGCTGAATAATTTGAGATTAAGGATTTGGGAAAACTGAGATACTTTTTGGGAATAGAGATTGCAAGATCAAGTAAAGGAATATTTCTCTCACAAAGGAAGTATGTTCTAGAGCTTCTCCAAGAAACTGGTATGTTAAGCTGCAAACCATTAGATACTCCGATTGATCCTAATCAAAATTTGAAACCACCAGATATTCCGATTGATCCTAATCAAGATGTGGGGGCTACAGTTAAGAGTGATCCAGTTGACAAGAGTCGATACCAAAGATTGGTAGGAAAATTGATATACTTGTCTAATACAAGGCCAGATATTGCATTTGATGTCAGTGCAGTGAGTCAATTTATGCATTCCCTATGTGAAGTACATAAAGAGGCAGTTTTGAAAATTTTAAAATATTTGAAAGGCACCCCTGTAAAGATTTACTCTTCTCAAAGAATTTCCACCTTTAAGTAGAGGGATATACAGATGTTGATTGGGCAGGTTCAAGTATAGACAGAAGGTCCACATCTGGATATTGCACGTTTATTGGAGGAAATCTTGTCACTTGGAGAAGTAAAAAACAATCAGTAATAGCTCGATCTAGTGCCGAAGATGAGTTCAGATCAATGGCTCAAGGAATTTGTGAATTAATGTGGTTGAAGACATTACTGAAGGAATTTGTGAATTGCAAGTTGCTCAAATAGATATAATGAAACTCTATTGTGACAACAGAGCTGCTATTAGCATTGCTCATAATCCAGTTCAACATGACAGGACTAAACATGTTGAAGTGGATAGACACTTTATCAAAGAGAAGATAGAAGATGGTCAAATCTATATTCCATTTGTTACCAGCAAAGAACAGTTAGCAGATATATTTACCAAAGGGCTCCCAAGACCTAATTTTCTTTCATGGGTTAGCAAGCTGGGAATGATAGATATCTTTGAAGTAGCTTGAGGGGGAGTGTGGAAAATAATTGTAAGAGTGATTGTTGGAGATTATGCTAAAATTTCTAAAATATGATTGTGTAATCCCCTAGATATGATTGCACAGTCATTGTAATTATAAGTAGATTTACATTTCATATTTATCTTAGTCTTATGCCTATATAAGGCCATATTCCTTGTATAGTTTAATATTATTAAAATAAAGAACATTCAGTTTTTCAATGGCTTATTGTACTAGCTCCTAATGCCAAAAGAGGGCTAACATACATCATATATTAAGGTGAAGAAAAAAGTTTTCATAGTACAGCAAAATCTTGCTATAAATTGGCTTTCATTGGTTGTTTGATTAACTATAGATGGTTACCTTTATCTGGACTCTAATAAAGTTGAAAAGACATTTAAGACGGATAAAATCTGCATAGAGCTCGAAAATAGAACTCCAGGTCCAAAGAATCATTCTAAAAACAAACCTGGAACCCATATCAGGAACCAAATAATTTCAGTTCTGCTCTACCAGAAAGCTGAAACTTGACGACAGAATATGAACTTAATGCACACAGAATTCAAAATTTGAGAAGAACACCAAAAACCCATATCAGGAAACACCCCAAAATGCACTACATTCAAACAGTTCCAACTCTACTCCAACCAAGCACAGAATAATAAAAATAACGACTAAATATAAGTATAATACAAAAATGATTCCGAAATTCCAAATTTTGCAAAATGGAAATCAAATTGTGCTAGAGTTCAAGAAAGGGGAACTCAAGAACAGCCCAAACACCGAAAAAATCCAAATAATTTCAACTCTACCTCCTCTACAAGCTCAAAAACAGATATTGAGACTTAAATACAAATACAATACATCAAGAGCTAAAAAAGATTAAAACTTTGATGCTCCAAAATCCCAAGAATTACAAGCTCAAAGCATCAAAACTCACACAAAAAGAATTAAAAAAAAAAGATTAAAACTTCGATAACAGCACTCAAAGTTTGGTTAAACTCTAAACCCCCATTTAACAATGGAAACCAGAACCCTCACGATCCCAAGAATTAAAAGCTCAAAACATTTAAAAAGAATATCAAAAACTCCAACATTAATTGACATATACTACTTCAAAATTTCATCGAAAACTGGGCAAGAAAATCTAAGAAGTAAGAACCAATTCAAAGAACAATCCAAAGGGCACAAAATCCACAAAAACAACTCTATTTTCACTAGAAAACATAACTCAATGATCAAAACAAAAGCTAACTCAATGACCAAAACAAAAGCTGAACAAGCAAATGATTAAAGAAAAAACAGAGAGATGGGAAGTGAAGAATTAGACCTCAACATCACCAAGAAGAAGGCCCATGATCTCTTCAGTCTCAGTGGACAATGCATGCGTTAAACACGTCAACCACACGTCCTCTGACATTTTGACACCTGTTAGAGACATTTCTGCTTCTCAAGTCTTTCAAAACTTGAGAGGTTTTTTTTAAGATTTTCAAGACACTTGAAGAAGAAGAAGCTTTGGTTTTAATGGCGGCTTCGCACCTGGGTAATAAAGTACGATCAGTTCCACCTTATTAATTTACTTCAACTACGGGCTAAATATATTTTATCAACTTTATTTAATTACATGATTATTTTCTACTGATATGTTGGGATACTATATACCTATATTTGGCATTCTATCTGTGGATATATATATAAATGTGTTAGTGTAGAAGCGTTTTCAGGGATATATGATTCGTAAGTGAAAGATTTGAGGATCAATATAAGTTAAGTACTTCTGAAATCGTACAAACATGAATATACATAAGATATTTGAATATCTATGATTATTGTGTTTACTGGAACTTTGCAAATGTGGGCTAATATATATAAAGATTCTAAAATCGGACGTATATAATTATTAAGTGATAGACCTAATAATTAATATAAGAGATGTTCTTAAGTTTGTAAAGACATACGTAGGTATTATATGATTCTGATATATGACTGATAGAGTATAAGGATACTTGCTAATTGGGATAATTTCACATATGTGTAATCACAAATAAGTCTTTTGGTATTTTTCGGGTATGGTCAGTTAGTAAAGAATAAATGGAAGTCTGAAGGATTATTAGAAAATGGATAAAAATCAGCTTACATAAAGGTTCTGAAAATGATATTTCGCATATGTTTAATTTACAAATGTTATAATATGTTTGACGTGTATGCTTTTGTTATGCATGGTTACTTACTGAGTTTTATAACTCACACCACAGCGTTTGCTAGTTTTGCAGATTAGCAACCAGATTGGTCAGTCATAAAGCTTTGGATTCTTATGCTCGAGACGAGGGATCACCCAAGTTGCAGTCACTTACTCTAAAGTTCTGGGGAATGTATTTGCGTATAAAAATCTATACCACTTGTTTATATATTAGATTGTGCAATGCAAGCTGTTATTTGTATGTAGATAAAGTATTGGTTTGTATGTTTTGATTTGGGTACGGAGCCCTGAGTATTGATGATGTGTTTTGTTTTGTTTTGAATTGGACAAGGTCATTTCTACTAATTTAATGTTTTGACAGGTCATTATGGTGCTGGACTGTGATCCAGGTTGTCCATTTTTAGGTTGTGTCATGTCCGTTTTTCGTTAATTTTGAGGCTCAGAGCGACGGGTCATTCTTGTCTCCTGTTGGTAACGTTCTGCCTCTGACGGGGTGTTACAACTTACAAGAACATAGTAAATTTTTTTTTATTATATTATGTTGTATTTTATTCTTTGTAAATCGAAACCTGCAACTCTATTTTTCTATTGTGATATTCGGACACGGTTGTAATTTTCATATTATTTTTCGTGAATGGGAGGCTATTAAAGATTAGGGTAAAAAATAAAACAAACTTTGTTTAAATACCCTTACTTTTGTTAACCCTAATCAAATTAAGATTGGCAAAATCACTCTCCTTATCTTAATAGGTATTCACGGCCAAGAAGGATAAAAACTTTTGGTTTCCCAACCTTAATGATTAGTTATAATTATTTTGAAACTCTTTTAAGATGTGGATAACTTTAATTTAGTTTAAAACTTAATTAACTCAAATAGGAAATTCGGCTTTATATAAATAATTTTAAAATAAATAAATTATCAAATAATTAATTTGTTTATAAAATTAACTACTTTAATTTAAATGAATTGTTATCAAAAAATCATTAAAGAAAATATTTTGTAAATGATTATCAAATAATCATTGTAGGAAAACTATATAATCAAATTATTATATGGTTTATTATTTTTAATCAATGTAAATAATAATTTAAAATCATATTTATTTAATTTGAATAATCTTAATTATTCAATTTATTTTTTCAGTATTTAATTGGACTATTTAATTATTTTTTTACATTGATTATAAGCTAACCATGAGATCAAATGAACCTACAGTTCTTAACTCCAATAATATTGGAATTAATTATTAAAATTTTTAGTCAATAGTCTTGTATTATTAACTTTTAGATTATTCCACTAAAAATCCAAAATTAAACTCTCATCACTGCAGATGAATTATATCCGCCAATTTAAGCATTGCATATAATTTGATCCTCCATTTGTATTTCATAATTAGAGCTAGGTCATAAAATCCATTATACCTTTCAAATTATATCTTGTACCATTAAGTATCATTGATTATTTAATGAATAACATTGTAGACAACAGAAATCGGCGACGCTGTTCTAGGCTCGCGGACTAGTTGGGAGTACGGAGTAGCCCACGGGGGACTACACCGGAGAAATAAAATGGAGTCACCACCCAGTGTGAACTGGGAAAATGATTTAAGGCCGCACTCACCCCTCGCAAGGGAAGACCTCAAACTGTTGGGTTCGGAATGGTCACTTACTTATGTCACTGCCACCACTATGAAACGATGTCCATTCAATGCATTCGGTCGAATCTCTCTGATCATGTCAATTCCCCATGCTGAAAAAGGCCATGGCTCTGATAGCCCGTGTAACTATGTGTGCGGTAAATGATTCAAGTTACCATGTGCTTGGCAATCATGGCAGTGCTTTACCAGCTTCGCGCGGTCAGCTTCCATGGTCGACCAGTAAAAGCCTTGTCTCACTATTTTGCGGGACAAGTTCAATCCATTCATGTGCGGGCCACATACCCCGGCATGTACTTCTTCCATTACCTTCTGAGCCTCTTCTTTTCTCAAACATTTCAAATGAATGTCATTTGCTTGTCTTTTGTATAGTCCTCCCTTCAAACTCAATATTGAGAAGCTAACTCTTGAATAATTATCTTGTTCTTCTTGAACGATAGAGACTCAGGTAAGCAAGCGAAATGAACGTCTTTATTATCATTAAAAAGGTTCGAACAAGTAGATAAAGTCAATGTTCTTATTATTAATAAATGCTGGATCATAATTAAATAAGATCAGGGAAACAAACATCTCCATAATTTGCAACTTCGTCTTCCCCCGTTTTCTTGCTTCCTCCGTCCATCAGCTTCTCCAACTGCAGTAGTTCTTCTTCCCATTCACTTCCCCTTTTTGCGACCTCTGCCTCGTCACTATCTGAGAAGTTTTTCCAAAAATCCCTCATTTGCTCCATTTCACCTTTACCACTGTTGTCATGTATCCCCGTGTGAGAAGTTTGGTGGTTGTGGGTTTGGATGACAAGGTCGTCGGGTAGGCCGGAGTTGATCATGTGGGTGGGTGGAGGTCTTCTGTGTGTGTTAGGTTGTTCTTTTTCTTTTCCGGGTCGGGTATTTTATGGGCATCAATAAGGTCTTGGATTTCATGCCTAAGGCGGGTGCAGTTGTTAGTTTCATGGCCTCTTTGCTGGTGGAGGTAACATATAGGTTTAGGTCAAGGTAACGTGGCACAGGGTTTGGAAGTGGTTTAGGCTCTAAGGGATTTAGGAGTTCTTGCCTTTTCAGCTCTTCAAATACCTCTGACAAAGGTCTACCAAGATTGGAGAATCGTTTGTTTCTGATAGGGGTAACCTCAGAGGGAGTGGGCTTGGTCTTTGAAGGTTCCCCAATGGTATTTCCATTCTGGTTGCACAACTTTCTGTTATTGGCTCTACAGGGTACGGTCAAACTGGCCACAACATTGGTCAAAACTTACAGCTGCTCAGTAATTTTGGTTACTTTGGTCTCCAATTGATCCAGGCGGGATCCCTCGTTGACTGACTCGCTCATGTTGGTTGATGGTCTTCTGACGAGTCTTCCTTCTTCCCTAACCCAACAAGTATCTATGATGGCTTTTAAGACACAATGGGTAACATGATGCGTGTATGCATGAGATGCACACGATGTATAGAATATATAAGTCGGCCCATTATCATTTTAAAGCATTCAATCATACTATTGAGCGGTGCAAACTTGTCCCAGTTGAAAAGGCCCAACAGGTTTACACTTTTGTGATAACATGGCTAAACAACTTCAAATGATAAGAGGCCTAAACGCAAAATGGCCCATCGGAATTTTATAAGCTTTCGGCCTAATTGTCATAAAGCACGGACTCGTCCCAGTTTAAATGGCCCAACAAGCCCATACCTCATGACAAAAAGTCCAACTGAATCCAAACGACGATGGTCCTAAACGCAGACATAAAGGGAAAGTTTATATTGGTCATACTACTACAGTTCATATGCGGGTTTACAGGGGTATAGACAAAGGCTCTCGTCGACGAAGGGTTGCCCACAACTAGGTCTCCCCACTCAAGGGTCCGAGCGACCAAGTGAGCGCACCTTTTTTATACACTGAGGTATGTGCCAACGAGTTATGGTGCGTGACTGACTGTCAAATGGATTTCCTATTGAAGATTCCCCAGAGGGAGGGTGGAGCGAACTCTCTTAAATACCCAAACCTCTTAGGCTCTTATCGCCTTGGTGACAGGAATAACCAATAGGTCCTCCAAATTAGTCCATCACGGTAAGCTTCAGGTAAATTATTATCTAAGTGCCTTCACAGCTTTTCCTCCCAGCTATGGAAAGGTAGTGAATGAAGGAAGACACCAAACCATTACCTAGCCTTAATAATACCTTTGATTAAACCTCTTTCAACCCACGGTAGACACGATCAACTAATAGCAAAAATCCAAACATTACAAGACATTATTTCGGGGTCGATTCTCTATCCCCAGTGGAGTCGCCAGACTGTATACAACAGAAATCGGCGACGATGTTCTAGGCTCGCGGCCTAGTTAGGAGTACGGAGTAGCCCACATGGGACTACACCGGAGAAATAAAATGGAGTCGCCACCCAGTGTGAACTGGGAAAATGATTTAAGGCCGCACTCACCCCTCGCAAGGGAAGACCTCAAACCGTTGGGTTCGGAATGGTTCCTTACTTATGCCACTTGTAATGAAATGATTTGTGCAATAACTTAACCGAATCTACATAACATATATATTCAAGAATAACCTAGATCTAGTTCGCGTTCATAAAAATAAATCCTATATCTAAGTTTGCATGCTTTAAAAGTAAGTCATCATAACGGCAAACACACGATAACACACAATAATCTCATGAGCATATTGAATTATCAAACACGAAAAATAAATAACAATCTAAACATAAACATAAATTAAATTCCTATTGCGAAAGTAAATAACTAAATCATGCATAAAGAAATAACATACTAACGACTAAATCATGCTTAAGAATGAATAACATATTCACGATTAAATCATGCTCAAACACAAAGTTGGATGAAACGAAATACGTGTGTCTCTCAAGTGGTACGTGGAGTTGTTTCCCGAGTACAGACCACACTACCGTCCATTCGGATTCAGTTATGGAATTTACGTTCGGGTTTCCATCCGATATACCGCAAGAGAGAACACATATTCCATTCATCCGAAAATCATATCATGCATCAATCCACAATACTCATGCGAAGTAAAATAATATAATAAATAAAAACAAAAGAGAATAAATAAAAGGGGTGCCCTCAGGTCTAACCTCTTAAGTCGTCTCTCGAAAGTGCGTGACGCGGTTGTCGGAAGGGTTGATGCTCCGCAACTCCTCCGGTTCACTGGGTCAACGTTTTCCTTCACTGTTTCACTGTTTGGGCTGCTATTTTTACTCTGTTTTGCTGCTATTTTCGCTGTATTTTATGGTCACTGTTTTACGGTAAATAAGGGATTGTTTTAGGGGGTTTGTGGTGAAATTGGATTGTTTTTAGAGGGCAGAATTTGGTGGTTCAGATGTAGTGCAGGGGCTATTTTTTGGTGGTTACGGTGCAGCTTTCAGGGGCTGTTTTCACTGGTTGCTGGGGTAATTTTTCAGGGGCTATTTTCGGTGGTCAGGGGCTGTGTTTCAGGGGGCTGTTTTCGGTGGGCAGGGGCTGTGTTTCAGAGGCTATTTTCAGTGATCAGGGGCTGTGTTTCAGGGGCTATTTCTGGTGGACAGGGTTTGTGTTCATGGGGCTATTTTCGGTGGTCAGGGGCTGTGTTTCATGGGGCTATTTTCGGTGGTCAGGGGCTGTGTTTCAGGGGCTGGTTTGGGTGGTCAGGGGCTGTGTTTCAGGGGCTATTTTCGGTGGTCAGGGGCTATTTTCGATGGTCAGGGGCTGTGTTTCAATGGCTATTTTCGGTGATCCAATGGCTGTTTAGAGCTGTGATTTTTGGTGAATGGAGGGTCAGTTTCAGGGGTGTATTCGGTGATGATTCTTACTGTTTATGGGGGTGTTTTGGTGACGTTCCTCTGCTATTTTTGGGAGAGTGTTTCGGTGATGTTCCTTTAATGTTTTGGGAGAGTGTTTCTGTGACGGTAGAGAGGAGGAGAAGAGAGAATTATTTGCTTTATTTTTTTGTTGCTTTGGGCGTGAGTTGCTAGGGCTTCAAGGTTGGGTTTAGGCTTCTTTTTATAGGCAAATGGTTGGGGTTTACCTTGTGTGAAAAAGGAAATGATTTGTGTAATTATGGGAGATATTTTTAATTAGTGTGTGATAGGAAAAAATCTTTTAATTAGGGAAGTGATTAGATATGATTTGATTTGATTAGGAAGATAATATATTTGATTTTATTTGATTTGTTTTATTTAGGTATATAATTTAATCGAATTAGGAAAGCGTTTGATGAGATTTGATTTGTATCTTTTAATTAGGGAATGTGATTTGTCTTGATTTTAGCATGTGTTTAATATGTGTTTTTGTTTAATTTGGAAGGTGATGGGCGTGAATGGACTCATTGGGCGTGTATCAGAGGCAGTTTTCAGGGGCATTCGGGCGTGTTCAGGGGCTGACTTCAGGGGCTGGTTTGGGCGTGTTCAGGAGCTGACTTCCGGGGCTAGTTTGGGCGTGTTTAGGGGCTGACTTCAGGGGCATTCGGGCGTGTTCAGGGGCTGACTTCAGAGGCTAATGGACGAAGCTAATGGCGTGAGTGGCTGCTGCATGGGTAATGGGCGTGAGTGGTGTGAATTGGGGCTTGGTGTGTGACTTGCGGGGGTTTGGGCTAAGGTTGTGTTTTAAATAGAAATCCAACAAGCGAACCCGAAGCTAAGCAAACGAATAAAATCCAACAAAGTACTGATTTCTGACTTTTCCCTTCCGACGTCCGTTTCCCGCGACTTCCACAACTTAAAAGGTAGTGTCTCCATATGAGACTCATCATCGGGACTTACATGCAAAAATGCAGTGCCTACAAACATATATTATAATGTTTATATATATATATAATATATATTTATTTATTTATTTATTTTTCGTTGAAATTACAGAAATATGAGCGCTCTTATTATTCAAGTATCAAATCAACACGTAAGGAAATACTTATCTATTTCTTTAATTCCATTATAGTGTTAAATATTCTGAGCTACATATTGAGTTGTGTCTCCAAAGTACGAAGCTATTAATTAGAATCCATACCAATCTTATCAATGTAAATAAAAAGACACAATCCAATATGCATGAGTCTATAGAATACTCGGGATTGATATTAATACATATATAATCATCATTTAGATAAATATAAATTTCTTTATCTAACAGATCTTCTAAAAGAATCCACCTCTATCAGGGTCCAGTCCTGTATAATCACATTATACAAGCCACCTCAATTTACATGTTACATGAATATTTTAGGATTTCATCATTATATCAAATACTAAATGGACCGTAATTGTAGATAGACAGTAAACAAAACACCCTGTATTTTTTACTTTTTGCAGACTATTTAAGATTACTTATCTCAAACTCAAATCTTCATATATATGTTATACATATACTGAGTTTAAGATTACATAAGTAATTTAGGGTAATCTGATAATTTATAATTCGTAAAATTTAAATAAACAGATAAATTTAAAATGTGTGTCTTTATTTATTTCAATGTTACATAATACGTGCAGCTCTTATATGGCATAAACTCTATAACGTCAAATCAATATATAATGCAAACCTAAAAAGTCAACACAAGAGAAAGCTCTATTTTATAATAAAGATATATATATATATATATATGCTCATATTTATATTTATAGAATGAGACTAGAAATCGTGCCACATGGAGCTCAAACCACTGCTGTTGGACATTATGAAGATATTGGCTCACCGCTATAGATGGTAATAGGAAGGGTAGGCGACCAACATCTCCTTATTCGTCTTCGACAATCTTTTAGGTATTATTGTCCACTCGTAATTATTTCAGTAAAAGGATGAGGAACCTCGAGGGACTCTAACCCCGAATAGCATACATTTTTATTTTAAAATAAATTTAAATAATTTAAAAACATATTAGAACAACTCCAAAAAAAAAAAATTTCAAATATTATTTAGTTGTTAAATAAAATAGCCACATCATAAAAAGTAGTTCTAAAGAGACATCAATTGAGATTCTTCAAATTAGATATTATTTCTCACCCTTTAATATTAAAGAGTGACTTCTCTCTCTTCAAACATTATTATATAATATTTTATCTCTCTTCACTTTATTAAGTGGAGGTAGTTTGAATTACTAATAGATATTTATATATTAAAATAATATAATTAAAGTGAGTCTCATTCAATTTAATTAAAATAATATAAATCTATTTACATTATCTCTCTTATACTAATATTATATAATTTTATATTAAAATCATATAATAAAAGTGGACCCCTTCAATTTAATTAAAATAATATAATTTTATTTTTATTTGAAGAGTTTTTTGGAAGATATCTTATTTTTCACTCTTCAATTTGCTAAATATGTAATCAAATAAGTATTTGAAGAGTGAAATTATGGGTCTTTTGGAGTGACTCTTAGTTAACTAATTAACTATCCAAAAATAAGTATAACGTATCCAAAAAAGTAATAATATTATTACACAAATCACTATATATATATATATATTCGTGTTTTTTTCAATCTTTTCGCATGTCCTCGTAATTAATAAAATGAAGGATCCTCGTTAAAAAGTAACTAAACATATTAAATAATTTCATTTAAGTCATTGTATAAAATTTATAAATTTTTATAAATATTAAATTATTTTTATTTACATCTCTATAAATTTATGTATTTGTGGTAAAAAACAGGAGAAAATGGAAGAAAAGAATACCTTGTAAAGCTGCGGGTTTTTCTTATTAATTCTTAATTGAATGAATTTATAAGAGTTACTCTCTATTTATAGGGAGAGATTATGGTGAGATTATTATTCATAAGTAATATGAGATAAGTTACAATATAAATAATCAAGATAAAATATAAAGACTATTAAAGTAAATGGATCACCCACTTTTACAACACTCCCCTTTGGACCTTATAACTTTAATTTCACACAATGTGTTTGACCTTTGAATATGTATAACATGTTGGGATTTATGTCCTAAAGCTTCATGTATTGTAAACGGAATTAATTATTGTAATAATAACAAATGCATTATTCATTTTATCAAAGTTGTTTGATTTATATCGCATATTGTCCAATTATCTTGTTTATCTTAATTACTATTGTACCTTCAGACTTAGTGTATGTTTGATGCACTAGAGGATTTAAGTCTGAAGTTAGTAATCTAAATAGTTCATAGAGAGCAAACAAAGAGGGTACTTTGTTTGTGGTTTATCTATAGCTGCGGTCCATTCTATACTTGTATGACGACCTTGATCCGGGATCGTTCATGTAGTGACATGGGAATGGAGGAACCTTGTATGATGAGATCATATAGAACTGGACTCAAATAAATACGAATTTCTTTTAATATCCGTTAATATATGGATTCGATCTTAATCCTGAGTGTACTACGAACTCCTGTATGACAGGCTATGTCTTTTGATTTACTATGGTGAGGTTGGTGTTGCATTCCCGGCCAATAACTACGTATTTTGGGGATATGGTTTGGTATGTAGCTGAGAACGTTTTACATAGATATGGAATTCACTCATTCTTACGAGAAGCAGAAGAGTATCTCTTTTAAGAGTTGATTCGGGACTTGAACAATTTGAGCGCTCAACTTTTCTATTACGAATAGAAAGTTTTATATTCATAATTGTTATGAATTAATTGTTCATTATAGAATTAATGGTGCATAAAAGACAAAATATTTAGATGGGTTTAACAGACTTTTGACCCGGCTCTATTTATGAGATATTTGTGAAGGGCTATATCCATATGTAATGACTATATCGATGGACACTGAAGTTGTTCGATTTATTTTATCCATCTACGGTAACGGGAGTTCAACTTCGAGTTTTAGTGGAATAACGCGGAGTTAATAATTTATAATATTTGATTAAAGAGTTTAATTAATATTTCAGAATTATTGGAGCTCGGAACCGTAGGTCCATTTGGTCCCCGTGCTAGCTCGATTAACTGTAGCAAACATAATATAATTAGATTGTCTAATAATATGCTAACTGTAGGCACTACATTTTTGCATATAAGTCCCTATGATGAGTCTCATTTTGGAGACACTACCTTTTAAGTCACGGAGGTCACGGAAAACGGACATCGGAAGGGGGAATTCAGAATAAACAAGGTTCACTGTTTTCGTTCGTGCTGCGTTCGTGTATACGTTCGAACGCCAAACAGATTGCGGGCGTTCGTGCCGCGTTCGAGGAAGCGTTCGAACGGTGTCGGTAATTCTGGTTTTGCTGCTAGCCTCACATCAAGCCCAATTCGCCCAAGCCTTGGCCCACACGCCCAAGCCCACTTAAAACACATATTTAACACATGGTGAAATCAAAACAAATCTAAAAATCACATACCAAATTAAAATAAACATTAAAATCAATCAAATATTTTAATTCCTTAATTAAGATATTCACCACCAATTACACAAGATTCCTTCCTAACTAAACAAAATCACATACTAAATTAAAATGATGTCATGCCTAATTAAAATCAATTATAACAAATTAAAGATATTGACTTCCTAATCCAAACCAAATTTGTCCCCCCTCAATCTAATCCTTTCCTTGTTGAATACCAAATCAAATCCTCCTTTTAATGCCAAAATCCATTCCTTGTGAGACAAGGTGAAACCCTAGCCTTTCTCTATATAAACCACACTTTTCCAAGCCATCCTCCTCTCCCCAACGAAGCTTCCTCTCTCATGGCACAAACAAAGAAATAAGACAATGGAACCCTAAAATCCTCTCTTCAAATAGACAAACCCTAGCCCCCTTCACGTAACAGCCCTAAACACAAGCAACACTCATCCATCAGACCTCCACGCAGCCTTCACCTGATTAATCACGCCACAACCCTCACCAGCCTCAACAAAAATCTCTCGCCACCTAGTCCCCTAGCTCATTCATACAAGAAAAGCCTCCCCTAGCTCATTCATACAAGAAAAGCCTCCCCTAGCTCATACACACAACTCACACGAAAATCACAACACCAAGAGTCCTAGCCACTCACGGCGATAGCAAGAAGAAACACCCAAGCTTATTGACACAACTCTCCCTCACTCTCAATAACCGAAGATCACAAACCAAAGAACCCTCATTGCCTTGACCAAAACACATCCCGAACAGCCCATTTACCTCATTAAAACAGCCCCCGAACCACACCATAACACCACCGAAAATCACACCCAAAACAGTAGCCAAAACATCCCAAAAACAGTAACTAAGATACACCAGCAAAGCGGCAGCGAATCGGAGTCAAAACAGCAGTGAATCGGAGTCAAAACAGTAGATTGAGCAGTGGAACAGCGAGGAAAGGTGTGAACCTGTGAACCGGAGGAGTTGCAGAGCATTCCCCCCTTTCGACGACCGTACACCGTACTACCGAGAGACGACATAAAAGGTTAGACCTGAGGGCACCTTGTATTTATTATCTTTCATTTGTCTTTTATTTATTTTAATATATTTTTTATTGCATGAGAGTCGTTTTGTTGAGGCATGATGTGAATTCCGGATAAACGGAATGCATGTTCTCTTTTGTGGTATATCGGATGGAAACCCGGACGTAAATTCCGTAGCCGAATCCAAATGGACGGTAGTACGGTCTGCACTCGGGATACAAATCCACGTACCACTTGAGAGATACATATATTCCGTTTCATCCAAACTTGTATTTGAGCATGATGTAGTTAGTACGTTATTTATTTATTTAGCCTGATTAGGCCTAGTGCGTTATTTATTCTTAAGCATGATTTAGTCCTTAGTATGTTAATCTTTATGCATGATTTAGATATCCATGTGATTAGATATGTCGTTGTTGTGATCCTGTTTGAATGCGGTATCTAAAACCATATGAATGTATGCAATCTGCCAGTTCCCGTTCGAACGCGTCATCGAACGCAACTCAAACACGAACCTTATGTTTACCGTTCGAACGCGTTATCAAACGCTACTCGATCGCACATACATTTTGTATCATCAGGTCTGGTCCCGTTCGAACGCGTTATCAAACGCTACACGAACGCGAACCTTCTGTTTACCGTTCGAACGCGTTTACGAACGCTACACGAACGCGCACACACTGAACTGAGTCTGTCTCATCATATTTCATGCATAATTTCCTTTTGGGTGATCTCTCTTGCATTATGTAGTCAATCATATTATTTGTATTCCTGCATTATCCATTCGATGTATTCATGAGATAGTACCCAAGCATGATTAGGTTGTTCTTAGTTTTCCCTATCATATGATTGAGAAATGTATGTGAGATTTCCATGTGATGTTGCATGTTGTGATGATTAATTTCATGCATGTGGATTAGAAGCATGATACTCTTGGAAATAAGTGTTACTTAGGTCTGATTAAATTATTACACAAATCCTTTCATTACAAGTGACATAAGTAAGGGACCATTCTGAACCCAACGGTTTGAGGTCTTCCCTTGCGAGGGGTGAGTGCGGCCTTAAATCTCATTTTCCCGGTTCACACCGGGTGGCGACTCCATTATTCTCCGGTTTAGTCCCCCGTGGCTACTCCGTACTCCCGACCGGGCCGCGAGCCCGGGACAGCATGCGTCGCCCCAGATCCTGTGTCCCCACAGTCTGGCGACTCCACTGGGGATAGAGAATCGGCCCCGAAATATTGTCTTGTAATGTTTGGATTTATGTTCTAATTGACCGTGTCTATAGTGGATAAAATAAGGGTTTAATCAAAGGCATTTTGAGGCTAGGTAATGGTTTGGTGTCTTCCTTCATTCACTACCTTCCTAGAAGGAAAAGCTGTGAAGGCACCTATATAGCCATCTACTCGTAGCCTATTGTGATGGACTAATTTGGAGGACTCGTTGTTTATTCCTGACACCAAGCGATAAGAGCCTAAGAGGCTTGGGTATTTAAGTCAGCCTCGCTCCACCTTCCCTCTGGGGAATCTACAACGGGAAATCCATTTGACAGTCAGTCACATACCATAGCTCATTGGCACGTACCTTAGTGTATAAAAAAGGGTGCGCTCACTTGGTTGCTCGAACCCTTGATTGGGGAGACCTAGTTGTGGGCTATCATTCACCGATGAGAGCCTTTGTCTACACTCTTGTGAACCCACCCATAGACCGTGGTTGTATGGTTAAAGTAACAATTATTTCCTTGAGTATGTGCTTGTGGACCATCCTCATTTGGATGCAGTTGGACCATTGTCAGAAATGCGGACTTGCTGGGCCATTTAAATTGGGGCGAGTTCGTACCTTATGACCATTGGGCCCAAAGCTTCTGAAATGTTGATGGGCCATTCTGTAGAAATTATTGTTTTATGTTTGCATTATCTTTCTTTTATGCTTGTGTTTGGGAACATCGCCGTTTGGATCCATTTGGACCATTTGTCATGTGATATGGGCTTGTTGGGCCATTTAAACTGGGACAAGAACGTATTTTATGACGATTGGGCCAAAGGCTTCTAAGTGTTGATGGGCCACACTTGTGCTTGTGTTCGGAACATTACCATTTGGATTTAGTTGGGCTCCTTGCCATGAGATGTGAACTCGTTGGGCCATTTAAACTAGGACGAGTTCACTCCTATGACAGTTAGCCCAAAAGCTTCTAAAATGATAACGTGCCGATTTGTTTGAAAATTTTAGTTGATTTAATATGTTATATATGTTACATGCATCTCATGCACCCCATGCATACATACTTTATGCTAACCCTTGTGTCTTGAAAGCCATCATAAATACCCGTTGGTTAAGGAAGATGACAGACTTGTCAAAAGACCAAGCAGCCACCAAGAGTACCGGCAGAAGACCTAACCCAACGGGATAGGAAACTCATTCATGCATGCATGCATACACGTAATGTATCATGCATTCCTTTTCGTGTTTGTTCTGTTTTGTAATAACAGGTTGCAGAGGAAAAAAAGAGAAAGCGTCAAATACAAGCCAACCAGAAGCAGCAACAGTATAATGTCAGCCGTCTTCAAGAATGAATCACAGGGGTGAGGCCCATATTAGTATCAGTTGGGGGCGAGGCCCATATCAGTATCAGTTGGGGCGAGGCCCATATCAGTATCAGTTTGGGGGTGAAGCCCACATCAGTACCAGTTTGGGGCGAGGCCCACATCAGTATCAGTCTGGGGGCGAGGCCCATATCAGTATCAGTTGGGGGCAAGGCTCATATCAGTATCAGTCTGGGGGCGAGGCCCATGTCAGTATCAGTTGGGGGCGACCCCACATCAGTATCAGTTTGGGGATGAGTCCCAGGGCCGAAGCCTACATTAGTATCAGCTTGGGGATGAGTCCCAAGGCCGAGGCCCATATCAGTATCAGTTTAGGGATGAGTCCCGGGGTTGAGGCCCACATCAGTACCAGTTTGGGCCGAGGCCCATATCAGTAACAGTGTTGGGGCGAGGCCCACATCAGTTTGAGGGCAATGCCCACATCAGCATCAGTTTAGGGGCTTAGGCCCACATCAGCATCAGTTTGGGGATGAGTCCCAGGGCTGAGGCCCACATCAGTATCAGCTTAGGGCCAAGGCCCACTTTAGTTTCAGTTTTGGGGATGAGTCCCAGGGCCCAGGCCCACATCAGTATCAGCTTGGGGGCGAGGCCCACATCAGTACCAGTTTGGGGCGAGGCCCACATCAGTATTAGCCTAGGGCGAGGCCCACATCAGCATCAATTTAGGGCCGAGGCCCACATCAATATCAGTTTAGGGCTGAGGCCCACATCAGTATCAGTTTAGGGCTGAGGCCCGCATCAATATCAGTTTAGGGCCGAGGCCCACATCAATATCAGCTTGGGGGCGAGGCCACATCAGTTCAGTATCAGTTCTGCCGGGTATGGCATTCTGGGGGCGAGGCCCACATTGGTTCAGTATTAGTTCTACCGGGTATAGTACTCTGGGGGGCGAGGCCCACATCATTATCAGTAACGGTTTGGAAATTGACCACTCTCATATCAGTAGTGGTTCGGAAATGGACCACTCTCTTATCAGTAATGGTTTGGAAATGAACCACTCTCATATCAGTAATGGTTAGGAAATGGACTATCTCTCATCAGCAACGGTTCGGAAATGGACCATCTCTCATCAGCAACGGTTCGGAAATGGACCATCATCTCATCACTTGCCGAAAATGGCACTCTAAAAATGGAGCAACGGTTCGGAAATGGACCATTATCACATCTCGCCGAAAATGGCACTCTAAAAATGGAGCAACGATTCGGAAATGGACCATTATCACATCTCGCCGAAAAGGGCACTCCGAAAATGGAGCACGGTTCGAAATGGACCATCATCTCATCTCGCTGAAAATGGCACTCTGAAAATGGAGCACGGTTCGGAAATGGACCAAGGAAGGCCTAACCCATCGGAATATGATACATATACATACATACATGCATACATATCACATACATGCAATGTTTGTTTTGTGTTTGCATGTTTGTAGCGGCAAAGACCATCTCATCAAATAACGGTTCAAAATAAGCCATATTCTCGCAAAGCACGGTTCAGAAATGGACCGCTACCACAACAGATGCCGAAAATGGCGCCCCAAAATGGAGCACACATAGTAGACGCCGAAAATGGCACTCCAAAATGGAGCATTCACAACATACGCCGAAAATGGCACTCCAAAATGGAGCACTCACAACAGACACCGAAAATGGCACTCCAAAAATGGAGCACCCACAACAGATGCTGAAAATGGCGTTCCAAAATGGAGCACACACAACAAATGCCGAAAATGGCACTCCAAAATGGAGCACTCACAACAGATGCCGAAAATGGCGTTCCAAAATGGAGCACACACAGCAAAGGCCGAAAATGGCGTTCCAAAATGGAACACACACAGCAAATGCCGGAAATGGCGCTCCAAAATGGAGCACACACATAAAAGATGCCGAAAATGGCACTCTAAAAATGGAGCACGGTTCGGGAATGAACCAGGGGTCGCAGCACCTCACCACCAAATCAACTCAACTCAACACATGGTAAGTCAAGTGGCAGCTGGCGAGCCAGGTAAGTGAAAATGCATTGCATACCTTTGATAGGATTGTCACTGTTACACATTACACAAGTCCCATCAAAATGAGGGCGACTGTAGGCACTGCATTTTTGCATATAAGTCCATATGATGAGTCTCATTTGGAGACACTACCTATTAAGTCACGGAGGTCACGGAAAACGGAAATCGGAAGGGGAATTCAGAATAAACAAGGTTCACTGTTTTCGTTCGTGCTGCGTTCGTGTATAAGTTCGAACGCCAAACAGATGACGGGCGTTTGTGCCGCATTCGAGGAAGCGTTCGAACTGTGTCGGTAATTATGGTTTTGCTGCTAGCCTAACATCAAGCCCATTTCGCCCAAGCCTTGGCCCACACGCCCAAGCCCACTTAAAACACATATTTAACACATGGTGAAATCAAAACAAATCTAAAAATCACATACCAAATTAAAATAAACATTAAAATCAATCAAATATTTTAATTCCTTAATTAAGATATTCACCCACCAATTACACAAGATTCCTTCCTAACTAAACAAAATCACATACTAAATTCAAAAAGATGTCATTCCTAATTAAAATCAATTATAACAAATTAAAGATATTGACTTCCTAATCCAAACCAAATTTGTCCCCCCTCAATCTAATCCTTTCCTTGTTGAATACCAAATCAAATCCCCCTTTTAATGCCAAAATCCCTTCCTTGTGAGACAAGGTGAAGCCCTAGCCTTTCTCTATATAAACCACACTTTTCCAAGCCATCCTCCTCTCCCCAACGAAGCCTCCTCTCTCACGGCACAAACAAAGAAATAAGACAATGGAACCCTAAAATCCTCTCTTCAAATAGACAAACACTAGCCCCCTTCACGTAACAGCCCTAAACACAAGCAACACTCATCCATCAGACCTCCACGCAGCCTTCACCTGATTAATCACGCCACAGCCCTCACCAGCCTCAACAAAAATCTCTCGCCACCTAGTCCCCTAGCTCATTCATACAAGAAAAGCCTCCCCTAGCTCATTCATACAAGAAAAGCCTCCCCTAGCTCATACACACAACTCACACGAAAATCACAACACCAAGAGTCCTAGCCACTCACAGCGATAGCAAGAAGAAACACCCAAGCTTATTGACACAACTCTCCCTCACTCTCAATAACCGAAGATCACAAACCAAAGAACCCTCATTGCCTTGACCAAAACACATCCCGAACAGCCCATTTACCTCATCAAAACAGCCCCCGAACCACACCATAACACCACCGAAAATCACACCCAAAACAGTAGCCAAAACATCCCAAAAATAGTAACTAAGATACACCAGCAAAGTGGCAGCGTATCGGAGTCAAAACAGCAGTGAATCGGAGTCAAAACAGTAGATTGAGCAGTGGAACAGCGAGGAAAGGTGTGAACCTGTGAACCGGAGGAGTTGCGGAGCATTCCCCCCTTTCGACGATCGTACACCGTACTACCGAGAGACGACATAAAAGGTTAGACCTGAGGGCACCTTGTATTTATTATCTTTCATTTGTCTTTTATTTATTTTAATATATTTTTTATTGCATGAGAGTCGTTTTGTTGAGGCATGATGTGAATTCCGGATAAACGGAATGCATGTTATCTTTTGTGGTATATCGGATGGAAACCCGGACGTAAATTCCGTAGCCGAATCCGAATGGACGGTAGTACGGTCTGCACTCGGGATACAAATCCACGTACCACTTGAGAGATACATATATTCCGTTTCATCCAAACTTGTATTTGAGCATGATGTAGTTAGTACGTTATTTATTTATTTAGCCTGATTAGGCCTAGTGCGTTATTTATTCTTAAGCATGATTTAGTCCTTAGTATGTTAATCTTTATGCATGATTTAGATATCCATGTGATTAGATATGTCGTTGTTGTGATCCTGTTTGAATGCGGTATCTAAAACCATATGAATGTATGCAATCTGCTAGTTCCCGTTCGAACGCGTCATCGAACGCAACTCAAACGCGAACCTTCTGTTTACCGTTCGAACGCGTTATCAAACGCTACACGAACGCGAACCTTCTATTTACCGTTCGAACGCGTTTACGAACGCTACACGAACGCGCACACACTGAACTGAGTCTGTCTCATCATATTTCATGCATAATTTCCTCTTGGGTGATCTCTCTTGCATTATATAGTCAATCATATTATTTGTATTCGTGCATTTATCCATTCGATGTATTCATGAGATAGTACCCAAGCATGATTAGGTTGTTCTTAGTTTTCCCTATCATATGATTGAGAAATGTTTGTGAGATTTCCATGTGATGTTGCATGTTGTGATGATTAATTTCATGCATGTGGATTTAGAAGCATGATACTCTTGGAAATAAGTGTTACTTAGGCCTGATTAAATTATTACACAAATCCTTTCATTACAAGGGACATAAGTAAGAGACCATTCCGAACCCAATGGTTTGAGGTCTTCCCTTGCGAGGGGTGAGTGCGGCCTTAAATCTCATTTTCCCGGTTCACACCGGGTGGCGACTCCATTATTCTCTGGTTTAGTCCCCAGTGGCTATTCCGTACTCCCGACCGGGCCGCGAGCCCGGGACAGCATGCGTCGCCCCAGATCCTGTGTCCCCACACTCACATTATATTTATATATTATTAATGAGATTAATAATATTTATTGTCACAAATGAAAACTATGTTAAATTAGTTTAACTTAATGTTTTCTAGAATTCTTTGATTATGAGATAATCAAGTTAGTAATAATTATGAGATAATTAACAACATAATTGAAGGTAATTTAATCATTATTGAGATAGTGATTTTTATTTACCTTAGGAGACAAAGCCATATGGCTTGTCATGCTCTCCAATTTATTATGTCTATTAGGTGGCTTGTATACACCTAATAGTTTTATCATTAGCTAATCCATTCTTATGTTTTGGTATGGCCTCCACATTTATGTATTTGCTATTGAAAGAAAGCATTAGATTCTTAATGACAAAGCCTTTGTCTTTAGCTTATCATTTCTTATGCTTTGGTATGACATTCACATTTTTGTGTTGACCATTCCAAGAAAGCATTAGATGTTTAATGACAAGGTTAGTTGGCTTGTGTAAGAGAATATAATCTCTACCATTTCTCTCACTTCCGAGGTTAACATTTTACTTTCATTCACACAAGTGGTATGAGAAAGAAATTGAAAGAAAATAGAGTGAGTTCAAACATTCACAAATGTTGTGAGAGTGTTTGAAATTTCAAAAAGCCAAATACTATTGTGACATCTTAATTCTCTAAATAGTTTAGAGATTTGATCTTTGTGAGTGAAGCCCACACTTCGGTTTGTTGGTTTCGAGTCATAGTTCGGAAGATCGAGTGGTTGATCCAAGCTTTGGATATCAAATGATTGATTTCGGCTACTACAACAAAGGGAGAAGGCAAAGAAAATTTTAAAGATCCATACCGGACCCGGTGCCACCACAAGAAACTTCCGCCGCGCTAAGGATAGTCATTTCATACAATTGGAATCAAGAGCTTAAGGTTGAAAAGTGTTCTTAACCCTCTCCTTTAAAGTTTTAAGTTTTAATAATTTATATGCGATATAGATTATTAGAATGCATGTTGTGATGAGTAGGCACAATTATATTCATGAGATGAATGGTTTTTAATGTTCATGTGATGAATGTTTACTTTTGATTCATGTGATGAATGTATTGCGTTGATCATTATTTTTTCCGGCTCTTGTTTTTAGCATTGGAAATGTAAGACCATAAGGTCATATTATTTCAAGTGTTGTAAGTTTAGACCATAAGGTCATATTCTTTCAAGTGTTGTAAGTTCATTTCCTTTGTAATAAGTTCATTATGTAACCATATTTGTAACTTGGAGGGGCCGATGACGCGAAGGACTTTTGACCAAGAAATTCCGCAAAGAACTCAACAACACTCCATGGAACAAGATTTGAAGATCAATGGATGCTTTGAATTTATTGTACTAATTAGATTAGTATAGAAAAATAAGAGCCCGATCAACGTAATTTGTAATGTGCTTGATTTTGTAAATTCCAGCCCTTGGAAACTGGGTTGCGTCGCGATGCAATCTCTTTTCGCGTTGTGACGCGACCAGCAAATGAAAACGGAGGCTACTACCTCGTTTGCATCGCGACGCAAGTCACTTTACGTCACGACGCAAAAAAAACCTGAAGCAATTCTTGTTTCTAGTCTTATAGGCGTCGCGACGCCCAGACCTGGGTTAATATGTATGTTTTAAATTATTTATTAACATTTCATATAGCCTAGGGTGCCTACTCTTGCATTTTCACATACCATAACATGTATATATGCATTATATTCTAGTCATTAAATATGATTTTATGTAATTTAAAAGTTAAATAAGAATATGAGATGCATGCAAACAGATTAATAAAATTAATTGGTTTAAAGGTTTAAAAATTGTGAATTCAAGTTTTAGAAACAAATGGACCTTATGAGTACATTATTTTTCTTGGTATATCGGATGGAAACCCGAACGTAAATTCCATAGCTGGTTCCGAATGGACGGTAATATGATCTGCATTCGGGATACAATACCACGTACTTTTGGAATAAATAATATGCTTTTATCGATTAAATGGTTTAATGAAATTTGGTCAGTTCGTTGAATTTTAAATTTTAAAACCTATTAGTGGACTAAAAATTTAAGAGTTAAATTGATTAGATCATTATAATAACTTGATTAAATTAGTTTAATTAAGTTAATTGGTTAGTAGAGACTAATCGGGATTAGTGAATAAAATTTTAAGAGTTAAAATTGGATATATCACTAAATTATCAACTAGTATTAATAAGGTTATGACTTTAGCCGAGCATAATCTAAGATTCATAAGATACTAGTGATATAGAAACCTTACACTTCAAAATAGTGAGTGAGAGAGGGGTATACGACAATATATCCCACGATCTCCATTGTTATCCAGAAACGTGAGATTCAATAGGCACCTCGAGACGGATTTGCTTTCGTCCCCCTACTGATGAGTGGTAAATCTATCACTATTTCCCACTCATTTAACCTAATATTTTATATAGTTTCTTGAGTTTTGTGAATATTTTGATGTGTTTTGTGTTATTTTGTAGATAAATAAAGTTTCAGGACATTCTGGAGGTGATTTGGACCAAAACAGTGAAAATTGGAAAAAAAAAGGGCATTTTGGTAATTTGGGCGCGTCGCGACGCCTAACGTGCGCCGGTCCTTTGCTAACGTGCGCCGAGTCCACGTGTCAGAATCTGAAAATTTGACTTTGCTAACGTGCGTCGTGCCACGTGTCACCATCATAGAGGATCTGCTAACATGCGCCGGGACACGTGTCACAATCCTATAGTGCCGACACTCCACGTGACACGTGTCATCTTGTCATTTGACCGAATCATCGGAAAATCTTCTTCTGCCACGTGTCATCTTCTCATTGAACAGAATCTACCGCGTGCCACGTGTCGAATTCTTATTGGGCCGACGAAATCCGCGTCAACAGTCAAAGTCAGAACGCGTGGACCAAGTCAACTGTTCCAGCGTCGCGATGCCAAAGGCCTTGGCGTCGCGACACCCGTGGCCTACTGATGTCTATAAATTGAGCTCGAGATTTCAGTTTCAATTGCACCATTCTCTTTCATTTCTTTGATGTAAATATGGAGTCTTCTCTCTAGTTTCTTTTAATTTCAGTTTTGTAATTAAATTTTAATTACTTTTTGTAATAATAGTAATTTACTTTCTTTATTTTTACAGTGTTTACTATTCAACCATGAGGAGGTAACTTCTCTCTGCTAGGGTGAAAGGTAATTCTTTTACTATTGCTATTTAGATTAATCTCCCTTTAAAATAATATATTCACTATTTAAAATTTGACTTAAAAAGGATACCGCCATATAGGTCGGTTGGTAATTCATTTTAAACTGGTTTAAACCTGACTAATCAAGGATACCGCCTATATGGCTGGTTGGCAATTAAATTTTCTTACCGTCTATATGGCAGGTTCATGGACAAATCATACCGCCTTTATGGCTGGTCGGACTTAATTTGAATTAATCAGGTTACCGCCTATATGGCTGGTTGGTAATGTTATCATAAGTTTATATATTATTTTATGGGAGATATCTAAAATAGTAAATAGTAAAAGTAATTCCTTTTACCTTAGCATTTTATTTTATTGTAATTTACTTTTCAGTATTTACTTTACCGCATTTACTATTTCGCATTTTTACTTTATGGCTTTTATTTTTAAGTTTTTACTAGCCCTAGCTGTGTGTCATAACTAAGTTAGTTATCTAGGGTTGTGATGAATTCAATATCACCAGTTTATAAGGGTTAGATTATAGTTTGGGTAATATAAAGATTTATTTATTGAGTCTTAATCTTAATGCTTTTTATTAACTGGCCACTAATAAAACTGATTAGGTAAACTTAAAATTAACTAGACATAAGGATTTTAGGTTTAAGACCTTAGACTCAATAGCCCACGATCTTCCTTGAGGATAGATAACCCTTTAATAGATTTCCTTACATGATAGACATATACCTGTCGGGCGGGGGTAGCCATAATTGGAACTTAAACTTAATGAATCCAGATAATTTGGTTGACATAGACATATGGTTCAATTGGGTTAAACTGGGTATTTGTGTCTGACCATCGACAGAGGCTTTCACATAATTTAGTGTTCCAGGTTAATAAATCAATATATTACCCAACTATAAAATAACCACTTCATCTTTAAAATGATATTGGAAAAAATCACAACTCTAGATAGTTTTTAATATTGATTTTTCTTAAAACCTACTCTCGAATAATTTAATTTACTTGTTTTTAAATTTAGAATCGTCACGATTTCAAATCAATCAAACAACTTGTTTGATACTAGTAATCATTTGACCTCATAAAATTAATAGCTTAGGTATTAAGTCCTCGTGGGATCGATACTTTTTATACTACTTGAACGATACGTGCACTTGTGTTATACGCGTGTGTAAGCACGGTCAAGTTTTTGGCGCCGTTGCCGGGGACTTATTTATCTTTCACTATTAGTTTAGAGGTTAGATACCTTTACTTGTATCTAATTTCTTTTTACTTATTGTTTTTGTTTTTCTTGTGTTTCAGGTTTTCAGAAACTACATGAGACGAACCAGAAGCTTTGAACTCTGACCGCTTGACCCGGAAATTGAAAGAACCATCAGACAGTTGAGAAGGGAAAGGCGAGAAGGCCAATAAGCTTTAGTCAACATGGAACCTGAACCTTTGGAGGTTGCACCACCAATACCCATTCGAGACAGAACCATTACGGTGGTTGACAGACTCATTTCCTGTATTGTATTTCCTCCCTTACCAACAAATGCGGGTGACATCAAAACTTGCATTCAGATGATTCAACAGTCAATGCAGTTTGGAGGAAATGCAATTGAAGACCCTAATACCCACATCAGCAACTTCCTGGAAGTTTACGACACTTTCAATTACAACCGAGAAGCTGAAGAAGCAATGAGACTACGTGTTTTTCCATACTCTTTGAAGGACAGAGCTAAAGCCTGACTACATTCACTGCCAGCAGGTTCCATCACAACTTGGAACAATCTAGCCACCAAATTTCTTGCAAAGTACTTTCCACCAGCCAGAACTGGAAAACTAAGGAATGACATCACATCCTTTGTACAACAAGACTCGGAAACTCTCTACGAAGCTTGGGAAAGGTACAAAGATTTGCTTCGGAATTGTCCTCACTATGAGATTCCAAAATGGCTTCAAGTCCAAACTTTCTATAATGGACTTTCTGGAATAATGAGAACCACAATCGATGTTGCTGCTGGAGGAGCTCTGATGGCAAAAGGAGAAGATCAGGCCTAAGACCTAATCGAAGAAATGGCCAACAACAATTCTTTATGGCCAACAGAAAGGAGCATGATCCAAAGAATTGCAGGAATTTATGAAAGTGGAGTCAATACCAAGCTGGATTAGATATGCAAATTCATGGAGACTTTTACCACTGGATCCACAAGTTCACCATATGGACGAGCACCAGAACCAAACCAACTTGAAGAGACGGTGAATTATGTCAACAATTTCAACAGACAGGGGAACAATCCATATTCCAACACCTACAACCCAGGGTGGAGGAATCATCCTAATTTTTCATGGAGCAACAATTCAGGGAAAAAGAACAATCCACCACCTGGATTCCAACAGAACTATCCACCACCTGGATTTCAGCAACAGAACAAAGGCCAGGAGCAGACAAATGAACCAGGAATAGCAGAAGTGTTGTCTCAGTTAAAAAAGTACGATGCTGTGTTTCAGAGCCAATCAGCTTCCATCAAAGCAATGGAGAATCAAATCGGACAACTGGCCAATGCTCAGAGTTACAGACCACCAGGTAATCTTCCTAGCAACACAAAACCAAATCCAAGGAACCGAGGGAATGAGCAAATTCAAGCCATTACTTTGAAAAGCGGTACTGAGATCAACAAAGATGTAGGAATCAAGGCAACAATTGAGGAAATTCCAAAAGATGCAGTTCCACAGATGGAGGAAAAAAAGCAAAGGAAAAAGAAAAAGATCAGATCATTCCACCTCCACTTTTTCCTCAGCGACTTCAGAAAAACAAACTGGACAAGCAGTTTGCTCGTTTCTTGGAGGTGTTCAAAAAGCTGCATATCAACATTCCATTTGCAGAAGCCTTGGAAGAAATGCCCAGCTATGTCAAATTCATGAAAGATATTCTTTCACGAAAACGGAGATTGGGAGACTACAAGACAGTAGCATTAATGGAAGAATGCAGCGCCATCATTCAGAGGAAACTTCCCCCGAAGTTGAAAGATCCTGGCAGTTTCAATGTCCCATGCACCATTGGAGAACATTACATCGGTAAGGCTTTATGTGATTTAGGAGCCAGTGTTAACTTGAATGCATTTTTCTATTTACAGGAAACTACAGATTGGAGAAGCAATGCCTACTTCAGTCTCATTACAACTTGCTGACCGAACACTCGCATTTCCAAGAGGTGTTGTTGAAGATGTGCTGGTCAAAGTCGACAACTAATCCTCCCAGCAGATTTCATCATCCTTGACATGGAAGAAGACAAAGAAATGCACCTATCATTCTTGGGAGACCATTCTTGGCTACAGGTAAAACTGTGATTGATGTACAAAAAAGAGAACTGACCATGAAAGTGCAGGACCAAGAAGTGACCTTTAATGTTTTCAAAGCCATGAAATTCCCGAGCGATGAAAAGGAAGAAGAATGCTTCAGAGTTGATGTTGTTGATAGTATCGTTCAGGATACTGAGCCAAATACCACAGATACACTTGAAGCTTGCATCACCAACATGACTGACAGCGAGCTAGATGCTGAAATCCTGGAATGTATCAACTACATTGACAAACCATTCTGGTTCAAAGCGACACCACCAGTTGAAAGCTTGGAACTGCCAAAGAAAGATCGAATCAAGTTTTCGATTGAAGAACCACCACAGTTAGAGCTGAAGTTACTTCCGAGTCATCTCAGGTATGCATTTCTTGGAAACTCTTCTAAATTACCTGTTATTATTTCTTCTTCACTAACATTGGAGCAGGAAGAAAAGTTACTAAAAGTATTACGAGAGCACAAAAAAGCCATTGGCTGGACTATAGTAGACATTCGAGGCATTAGTCCATCATTTTTCATGCACAAGATTCTGATGAATGATGAGTACAAACCCACAGTGGAGCATCAACGGAGACTCAATCCAATCATGAAGGAAGTCGTAAAGAAAGAAATAATCAAATGGTTGGATGCTGGCATTATTTACCCCATTTCAGATAGCACTTAGGTGAGTCCTATGCATTGTGTGCCAAAGAAATGAGGAATTATTGTGGTCACCAATGAAAAGAATGAGCTGATTCCAACAAGAACGGTGACTGGATGAAGAGTATGTATGGACTACATGAAGCTGAACAAAGGCACGAGAAATGACCATTTTCCGCTACCATTCATTGACCAGATGTTAGACAGATTGGCGGGACATGAATTCTATTGCTTTCTGGATGGATATTCAGGGTACAATCAGATTGCCATCGCCCCAGAAGATCAGGAGAAAATGACCTTTACATGTCCCTATGGTACTTTTGCTTTCCCCATGATGCCATTTGGAATATGTAATGCCCCCGCCACTTTTCAGCATTGCATGATGGCCATATTCTCAGACATGCTGGAGCAGAGTATGGAGGTATTCATGGATGACTTTTATGTGTTTGGAGATTCTTTTGACCATTGCTTGCAAAATCTGGAACAGGTGTTACAAAGGTGTGAAGATACAAATCTGGTACTCAATTGGGAGAAATGCCATTTCATGGTACATGAAGGCATTGTTCTTGGACACCGGATCTCACAAAAAGGAATTGAGGTAGACAAAGCAAAGATTGAAATAATTGAAAAACTACCTCCACCAACATCTGTCAAAGGGATTCGGAGCTTTCTCGGACATGCAGGTTTTTACAGGAGATTTATCAAAGACTTTTCCAAGATTGCAAAACCTCTTTGCAATCTTCTGGAGAAGGATGTGCCTTTCAAATTCACCAAAGAATGCTAGGAAGCTTTTGAGATCTTAAAACAGAAGCTGATTTCTGCCCCTATTATTGTAGCACCAGATTGGACCCTTCCATTTGAAGTGATGTGCGATGCTAGTGATTATGCTGTAGGTACAGTTTTGGGACAACGCAAAGCAAAAATTTTCCACACCATTTATTATTCCAGCAGAACTCTGAATGAAGCTCAACTCAACTACACAACCACCGAAAAGGAGTTGCTCGCAGTTGTGTACGCTTTTGACAAATTCTGCTCCTATCTGCTGGGTCCCAAAGTGGTGGTCTACACAGATCATTCAGCAATCAAATATCTTATCACGAAGAAAGATGCCAAACCCAGATTGATCCATTGGATACTTCTTCTGCAAGAATTTGACGTGGAGATTCGAGACAGGAAATGGACAGAAAACCAGGTGGCAGATCACTTATCGAGGCTCGAGAGTGGAGAAACAGCTTGCAAAGAACTGTCAATCAAAGAAAATTTTCCAGATGAACAGCTGTTTGCTATGATACAACATGAAGTCCATTGGTATGCTGATTATGTCAACTACATTGTTTCAGGAAAATGGCCGTTGGAATGGATAACTCAGCAACGGAAGAAGTTCTTCAAAGAAGTCAAGCACTATGTCTGGGATGAACCGTACCTGTTTAAACGCTGTGCTGATCAATTATTGAGACGGTGTGTTCCACAGGAGGAAGTCAACAGTGTTTTGCAGCACTGTTATTCATCACCATATGGTGGACACTTCAGCGGAAATAAAACTGCAGCAAAAGTCCTTCAATCAGGTTTGTTTTGGCCCACTATTTTTAAAGATGCTTATCTTTTTGCTTTTCAATGTGACAGGTGCCAGAGAACGGGAAATATTTCCAGGAGAAACGAAGGACCATTGCAAAACATTCTAGAAGTGGAAATATTCGATGTGTGGGGTATAGATTTCATGGGACCCTTTGTTCCATCATTCGGAAACCTGTACATCCTGGTTGCTGTAGACTACGTCTCTAAATGGGTCGAAGAAATTGCACTGCCATCCAATGATTCAAAAGTGGTGATCAAATTCCTTAAAAAGAACATTTTCACTCGGTTCGGAACACCTCGTGCAATCATCAACGATGGTGGCTCACATTTCTGCAACAGATACTTCGATGCACTCCTATCCAAATACGAAGTTATTCACAAGGTTGCCACTACTTACCATCCACAGTCAAATGGACAGGTTGAGGTTTCAAACAGGGAGATCAAGAGAATCCTAGAGAGAACCGTTGGATCAACAAGGAGAGACTGGTCAACAAAACTAGATGATGCATTATGGGCCTACCGAACAGCTTACAAGACACCCATTGGTATGTCCCCATATCTATTGGGGTTTGGAAAAGCATGCTATCTGCTAGTTGAGCTTGAACACAAGGCGTACTGGGTACTGAAAAAGTTGAATCTTGATTCACAAGCTGCATGAGAGAAACGACTTCATCAACTCAACGAATTGGAGGAGTTTCGTCTACAGGCTTATGAGAATGCCAAATTATACAAAGAAATGGCATGACCGAAAAATAGTGCACAGACAGTTGGAACCAAGGCAGCAGGTGTTGTTGTACAACTCGAGGTTGAAACTTTTCCCTAGAAAGTTGAAATCTAGGTGGTCAGGTCCTTTTGTGATCACTCAGGTTTTACCTTATGGAGCTGTTGAGTTACTGGATCACAATACCAACAACACATTCAAGGTTAACCGTCAGCGTGTTAAGCACTACTGGGGAGAATTGTTTGAGCGACAAAAAGAAAGTGTCACACTTTTAGATCCAGCTAACGTTCGAGAAGTCAAGTCTAGCTGACGACTTTAAACTTAGCGCTCGCAGGGAGGCAACCCATGCCATTTTTGTATATATTGTGATTTGGTGTGATTTAATTTTGTGTGTTTAGTTTTTGCAGATTAAGACATTTCAAGATGGAAGAAGCTTTCGCAAATCTTCACAAGCAATTTCCTTCTCTCCCTAAAAAATCTTTGATGAAAGTTTACAAAGCTCTCTTGGAACGGATAAGACTACTAACAATCCATGGTGTTCCTAATGACATTCGTTGGGCAATTGAAGCACGGGTCCGATTGGCAGATGAGTCTTCTAACTCTTTTATTTCACATCTGCCTGGTTTTGGAAGAAGCACCTATGCAAAGAAACGTAGAGCTAAGCAAATGGGTGTTTGTTACAAATGTGCACGCTGGAATTGCAATACTCGTTGTCGTTCTTTAGGAATGGTGTCTGATAGCCGCGAAGATAAAATTAAATTCATTAGGGATGGCTTGAGTAAGGAGTCTTTAGATGATATATCTTCGACTCTTGAGACGCATCACAGTGGATATGTTCACGTAGCCTTCGCAAATTACATACACAATTTCAAAAAGAAAGACAGCAGTTAAGTCTTGGGAATCTGACTCAAAAAGACCTCGTTTGCCAATTTATAAGAAAATTGGATGGGAAGCTTGTCCCTGACGCATAGACGTTAATCAAGCTGTAATATTATATCTCTTTGTCTTTTCCTAATAATTGTGATTTGTTTTGTTGTTTTCTTTTATTTTCTCTGACAGGATCCAGACCTTTTTGACTCTCACGATTTATTTTACTATTTTTCTACTAATCGTCCTTTGGAAGATACTTGTGCTATTTTTACTCACCCTTTTCAGGTATTATAAATTCAACCCATCATTGGACTTTTGAAGACATCCAGAGTAAAACATGGAAGCCACTTCAAGAAGACGAGTTGAAAACATTTGTGTGTTTTGCGGTAGTAGTGTTGGTACTAAACCACAATACATAGAAGCAGCACAAGAATTGGGTCGAGTCTTAGCTGCAAGGAATATGCACTTAATATATGGCGGAGGCAATCTTGGACTTATGGGGATCGTTTCAAAGGCTGTACAGGAAAGAGGCAGTCATGTTTTGGGAATCATCCCAAAACCCTTGGCAGAGGCAAATCTTATTGAACCATCAAACGGAGAGGAACTGATCGTACCAGGTATGTCTGAACGACTGGTAGAAATGATTAACCGTGCTGATGCTTTTATTGCTTTGCCAGGTGGCTTGGGTACATTGGAGGAAATTTTTATTGTGCTATCTTGGGCGAACCTGAACATACACCAGAAACCAATTGGGTTGTACAACGTTGATGGATTTTATGATTTTCTTTGTGTGTTTCTTGATGATGCCCGGAAAATGGGTTCGTGTCAAAACCTTTAAAAGAACTCCTCTTTACTGCCAAAACTGCTCCAGATCTAATAGACCAACTCTTAGCCTATGAACCACAAGTTGACCCTATCATTTCAAAGATAAATTGGTCTGATGACGATCGTGGTAAGAGGCGTCGTGTTAATCTAGATCTTAACCTTTAACTTTTCGTGTAGAATTTCAGCTAACCAGGTATTATCTTCTAAACTCTTCTTCTACTGTTTAAGAGATTGGGGACAATGTCTCATTTAGGTTTGGGGGGGAATTAGTTGATCAGTACCTTGTTTTTAGTTTGTGTGTTCTTTTTATTTTTAGTCCAAAATTTTTCGAAAAATACAAAAAAATTGAATTTTTTTCAAAAATTACAAAAATATTTTGCGTTTTTGTGTTTTTATTTTGACTAAAAGGGAGAAATTGGTGAGAGATAGTTGAGTAAGGAGTTCCCACTCCTGAGACGTATCTCAAACCTGTTTCGGAACAAGTTAATTTTTATTTATTGCCTTTTGAATTATTTAACTTGTGAATTTTCCATAAAACTGACTAAAATGGATCTTCGTATGCTCAGCTGACAGGTATTATCAACATACATGGAAACATGCGGACATGAGCTAAAATTGAAAAGTTTGTAATATTCAGTGCTCTAGTTTAATTGGAGGAAGCATCTCAAAAAGTGATGGAGTAAAAAAAATAAAAAATAAAAAATCTGAGATCCGAGTTATTAAGTCTGTAAGGGTGTTTTAACACCTAGTGCCCTAAAGCCAACTGGTTTGGGAGTCACTGACCCAAAGCTCGTTACATGGATCGAAGATGCTGCAAAAATATATATATCTGAAGTCTGAGTAATTAAGTTTGTAGGGGTGTCTTAAAGAGCCACCGACCCAAAGCTCGCTACATAGACGGAAGGTATTGTATATAAATAAAAAAAAATCAAAGAAAAAAAATCAGAAAAATCGAAAAAATTACTTCATTGCTACAAAAAGGTGTGAATTCTGATAAACTTTAGGACAAAAATATTACTCTCTTATCAACGGCACTTGTGACTGTTGTGGGCAAAAATGAGTTGTTTAATATTTTGTTAGCTGTGTATATGGAGAATGGTAATATAATCAGAGAATTTACTTATTCAGTAATTTAGAAAGAAAGAAAACAACTAGTAACTTGGAGTAGAAGTTTCACCTGATTAGTCACTAACTTCTTTATTCTCTTTTCTCTTGTCTTTTTGCTTTTGTGTGCATTAGTTTCACTACCTTTTTACTTTTGTAAAATATTTATGGTATCATTGCTGTAAACCCTCACGAGACTACAACTCGTCCACTAGGGACACCTAGAGGTTTAAAGGCTTGTTGCATACGCTAAATGCAACTGTGATCCCTACGAAAGTGGCTTAGTTAAATTTTATTATGTTATTTTATTTTGTGTTTTGCTCGAGGACTAGCAAAATGTTAGGTTTGGGGGTGTGATGAGTGGTAAATCTATAACTATTTCCCACTCATTTAACCTAATATTTTATATAGTTACTTGAGTTTTGTGAATATTTTGATGTGTTTTGTGTTATTTTGTAGATAAATAAAATTTCAGGACATTCTAGAGGTGATTTGGACCAAAATAGTGAAAATTGGAAAAAGGGCATTTTGGTAATTTGGGCGCGTCGCGACGCCTAACGTGCGCCGGTCCTTTGCTAACGTGCGCCGAGTCAACGTGTCAGAATCTGAAAAGTTGACTTTGCTAACGTGCGCCGTGCCACGTGTCACCATCACAGAGGATCCGCTAACATGCGCTGGGACACGTGTCACAATCCTATGGTGCCGACACTCCGCGTGACATGTGTCATCTTGTCATTTGACCGAATCATCGACGAATCTTTTTCTGCCATGTGTCATCTTCTCATTGAACCGAATCTACCGCGTGACACGTGTCGAATTCTTATTGGGCCGACGAAATCCATGTCAACAGTCAAAGTCAGAACGCGTGGACCAAGTCAATTTTTCCAGCGTCGCGACGCCCGTGGCCTACCGATGTCTCGAGATTTCAGTTTCAATTACACCATTCGCTCTCATTTCTTTGATGTAAATAAGGAGTTTTCTCTCTAGTTTCTTTTAATTTCAGTTTTGTAATTAAAAGTTATTAAAGAGAAGAAAAATACAAGTAAATACGATTTACTGGTCATTGAGTCTTTTTTGGTGGAGGATGATAAATCCAAATGGATTGTTGATTATGGTGCCGCTAACCATGTTTGGTGTTCTTTGCAGCTACTTGGCTTATGGAGGGAACTTGCTGAAGATAGCTTTACCATGAGAGTTGGGACATAGGATGTTGTTTCAGCAAAAGCAGTGGGAGTTTCAAATTTGAATTTTAATAAGAGTTATTTATGTTTGAATAGTGTGCTATATATTCCTAATTTTTGCAGGAATTTGATTTCTGTAACAAAACTTATGGAATGTGGTTTTTCTATTTCATTTAATAATAAGTCAGTTATTATAAGTAGAAATGGATTAAATATATGCACAAGAAACTCCGAAAATAATCTATATGTATTAAGGCCGTTAATGCATGAATCACTGTTTAATACTGAAATGTTTAAGATTGAAAGATCTAAAACTAAATGGAAAAATATTTCTCATGATGATACCTATTTATGGCACCTTAGACTTGGTCACATTAACCTTGACCGGATAGATAGATTAATTAAGAACAGAGTTTTAAATCAATTAAGACTCGGTATTTTACCTGTCTGTAAATCTTATCTAGAAGGCAAAATGACTAAGAGACATTTTACTGGAAAAGGGATAAGAGCCAAAGAAACACTTGAGCTAATACATTCGGACATTTGCGGACCGATGAATTTAAAAGCCCGAGGTGGTTATGAATATTTCGTCACTTTCATTGACGATTATTCTAGATATGAGTATGTTTACCTAATGCAACACAAGTCAGATACATTTAAAAAGTTTCAAGAGTATCATGCCGAGGTTGAGGACCAATTAGGTAAAAGCATCAAAATTCTACGATCAGATCGTGGAGGAGAATACCTTGATAGAGATTTCGAGGAATTCTTAGTTGAGCATGGAATTGTTTCATAGCTCACAGCACCTGGAACACCACAACAAAATGGTGTTGCAGAAAGCAGAAATCGGACCCTATGAATAAGTTGACTTTTACGTTGACTGAACGGCTAAATGAGCTCACCAATTACGAGTCCGTTATGAATGATCCTCGTAGGTCCAATGCCGAGGTAAATGTTTCTGAATCTTCTAAATCTGCAAAGAAGAAGAAGAAGAAAGGTAATTGGAAGGCAAAGGCAAAACCAATGAAAAAGAAGAACAATAAAGGCTCTAAAGGAACCAATGCCAAAGGAAAATGTTTCTATTGTGAACAACAATGACATTGGAAAAGGAATTGTCTTAAATACCTTGCTGAGCTTAAAGAGAAGAAAAATACAAGTAAATACGATTTACTTGTCATTGAGTCTCTTTTGGTGGAGGATGATAAATCCAAATGGATTGTTGATTCTGGTGCCACTAACCGTGTTTGGTGTTCTTTGCAGCTACTTGGCTTATGGAGGGAACTTGCTGAAGATAGCTTTACCATGAGAGTTGGGACATAGGATGTTGTTTCAGCAAAAGCAGTGGGAGTTTCAAATTTGAATTTTAATAAGAGTTATTTATGTTTGAATAGTGTGCTATATATTCCTGGTTTTTTCAGGAATTTGATTTATGTAACAAAACTTATGGAATATGGTTTTTCTATTTCATTTAATAATAAGTCAGTGATTATAAGTAGAAATGGATTAAATATATGCACAAGAAACTCCGAAAATAATCTATATGTATTAAGGCCGTTAATGCATGAATCACTGTTTAATACTGAAATGTTTAAGATTGAAAGATCTAAAACTAAACGGAAAAATATTTCTCATGATGATACATATTTATGGCACCTTAGACTTGGTCACATTAACCTTGACCGGATAGATAGATTAATTAAGAACAAAGTTTTAAATCAATTAAGACTCGGTATTTTACCTGTCTGTAAATCTTATCTAGAAGGCAAAATGACTAAGAGACCTTTTACTGATAAAGGGATAAGAGCCAAAGAAACACTTGAGCTAATACATTCGGACATTTGCGGACCAATGAATTTAAAAGCCTGAGGTGGTTATGAATATTTCATCACTTTCATTGACGATTATTCTAGATATGAGTATGTTTACCTAATGCAACAAAAGTCAGATACATTTAAAAAATTTCAAGAGTATTATGCCGAGGTTGAGAACCAATTAGATAAAAGCATCAAAATTCTACGATCAGATCATGGAGGAGAATACCTTGATAGAGATTTCGAGGAATTCTTAGTTGAGCATGGAATTATTTCACAGCTCACATCACCTGGAACACCACAACAAAATGGTGTTGCAGAAAGGAGAAATCGGACCCTATGAATAAGTTGACTTTTACATTGACTGAACTGCTAAATGAGCTCACCAATTACGAGTCTGTTATGAATGATCCTCGTAGGTCCAATGCCGAGGCAAATGTTGCCGAATCTTCTAAATCTGCAAAGAAGAAGAAGAAAGGTAATTAGAAGACAAAGGCAAAACCAATGAAAAAGATGAACAACAAAGGCTCTAAATGAACCAATGCCAAAGGAAAATGTTTCCATTGTGAAAAACAATGACATTGGAAAAGGAATTGTCTGAAATACCTTGCTGAGCTTAAAGAGAATAAAAATACAGGTAAATATGATTTACTTGTCATTGAGTCTCTTTTGGTGGAGGATGATAAATCCAAATGGATTGTTGATTCTGGTGCCACTAACCATGTTGTTGTTCTTTGCAGCTACTTGGTTTATGGAGGGACCTTGCTAAAGGTAGCTTTACCATGAGAGTTGGGACAGAGGATGTTGTTTCAGCAAAAGCAGTGGGAGTTTCAAATTTGAATTTTAATAAGAGTTATTTATGTTTGAATGATGTGCTATATATTCCTGGTTTTTGCAGGAATTTGATTTCTGTAACAAGACTTATGGAATTTGGTATTTATATTTCATTTAATAATAAGTCAGTTATTATTAGTAGAAATGGATTAAATATATGCACATGAAACTCTGAAAATAATCTATATGTATTAAGGCCGTTAATGCATGAATCACTGCTTAATACTGAAATGTTTAAGATTGAAAGATCTAAACTAAACGGCAAAATATTTCTCATGATGATACATATTTATGGCACCTTAGACTTGGTCACATTAACCTTGACCGGATATATAGACTAATTAAGAACAGAGTTTTAAATCAATTAAGACTCGGTAATTTACCTGTCTGTAAATCTTGCCTAAAAGGCAAAATGACTAATAGACCTTTTACTGGAAAAGGGGATAAGAGCCAAAGAAACACTTGAGCTAATACATTCGGACATTTTCGGACCGATGAATTTAAAAGCCCGAGGTGGTTATGAATATTTCGTCACTTTCATTGACGATTATTCTAAATATGGGTATGTTTACCTAATGCAGCACAAGTCAGATACATTTAAAAAGTTCCAAGAGTATCATGCTGAGGTTGAGAACCAATTAGGTAAAAGCATCAAAATTCTACGATCAGATCGTGGAGGAGAATATCTTGATAGAGATTTCGAGGAATTCTTAGTTGAGCATGGAATTGTTTCACAGCTCACATCACCTGGAACACCACAATAAAATGGGGTTGCAGAAAGGAGAAATCGGACCCTACTTGACATAATGAGATCAATGTTTAGTTATAGCACTCTACCTAGTTCATTCTAGGGGTATGCATTGCAAACTGCAATGTATATCCTGAATGTAGTTCATTCTAAGTCTGTTTCTAAGACTCCCTTAGAGTTGTGGAATGGTCGTAAAGCTAGTTTGCGACATTTCCGCATATGGAGGTGTTCGACACATGTGCTAAAGAACAAGACTACAAAGTTGGAACCACGTTCACAGTTGTGCCTATTTGTAGGCTATCCTAAGGAAACTAAGGGTGGATTCTTTTATAGTCCAAAAGATAATAAAGTATTTGTGTCGACAAATGCTACATTTCTTGAGGAGAACTATATGAGAGAGTTCAAACCTCGAAGTAAAGTGTTACTTTAAGAGTTACTTGCTGGTACGACTAGTACACCATTTTCAAATGTTGACAAAGACATAACACCTTTTACATCTGAAATTCAGATGCAAGTTTATCAGGATACCACACCACCTAGACATAGTGGGAGGGTTGTAAGACAACCTGAACGCTATCTAGGAAATGGTGAGGTGTAAGTAGTTGCATCATCTGATGGTATAGATGATCCATTGACCTATCGTAGTGCAATGGAAGATATTGATAAATAGGAATGGCTCAAATCCATGAACCTTGAGTTGGAGTGTATGTACCCTAACTCTGTCTGAGAACTTGTAGACCAACCTGATGGGGTAAAACCCATAGGTTGCAAGTGGATGTACAAGGGAAAAAAGGAATAGATGGGAAAGTACAGACTTTCAAGGCTAGGCTAGTGGCAAAAGGTTATACCCATAAAGAGGGAGTTGACTATGAAGAAAAATTCTCGCATGTAGCCATGCTTAAATCCATCAGGATTCTTCTTTCCATTGTCGCATATTATGACTATGAGATTTGGAAAATGGACGTCAAGACTGCATTCTTGAATGGCAATCTTGATGAGAATATCTTTATGGTACAACCAGAGGGGTTCATTACCCAAGGTCAAGAGCAAAAAGTTTACAAGTTGCAAAGGTCCATTTATGGACTTAAGAGAATTAATTGTTCATTATAGAATCAATGATGCTGAAGAGACAAAATATTTAGAGGGGTTTAATGAACTTTTGACCCGGCTATATTTATGAGATATTCGTGAAGGGCTATATCCATATGTAATGACAATATCGATGGACACCGAAGTTGTTCGGTTTATTTTATCCATCTACGGTAACGGGAGTTCAACTTCGAGTTTTTAGTGGAATAACGCGGAGTTAATAATTCGTAATATTTGATTAAAGAGTTTAATTAATATTTCAGAATTATTGGAGCTCGGAACCGTAGGTCCATTTGGTCCATGTGCTAGCTCGATTAACTGTAGCAAACCTAATATAATTAGATTGTCTAATATATGCTCACATTATATTATATATTATTAATGAGATTAATAATATTTACTGTCACAAATGAAAACTATGTTAAATTAGTTTAACTTAATGTTTTCTAGAATTTATTGATTATGAGATAATCAAGTCTTGATTATGAGATAATCAAGTTAGTAATAATTATGAGATAATTACTACAACATAATTGAAGGTAATTTAATCATTATTGAGATAGTGATTTTTATTTACCTTAGGAGACAAAGCCATATAGCTTGCCATACTCTCTAATTTATTATGTCTATTAGGTGGCTTGTATACACCTAATAGTTTTTTCATTAGCTAATCCATTCTTATGCTTTGGTATGGCCTCCACATTTGTGTTTTCTATTGAAAGAAAGCATTAGATGTTTAATGACAAAGCCTTTGTCTTTAGCTTATCATTTCTTATGCTTTGGTATGGCATTCACATTTTTGTGTTGGCCATTGCAAGAAAGTATTAGATGCTTAATGATAAGGTTAGTTGGCTTGTGTAAGAGAATATAATCTCTACCATTTCTCTCACTTCCAAGGCTAACATTTTGCATTCATTCACACAAGTGTTGTGAGAAAGAAATTGAGAGAAAATATAGAGAGTTCAAACATTCACAAGTGTTGTGAGAGTGTTTGAAATTCTAAAAATCCAAACACCATTGTGACATCTTAATTCTCTAAATAGTTTAGAGGTTTGATCTTTGTGAGTGAAGCCCATAATTCGGTTTGTAGGTTTCGAGTTATAGTTCAGAAGATCGAGTGATTGATCCAAGCGTTGGACATCAAAGGATTGATTTCAGCTACTACAACAAAGAGAGAAGGTAAAGAAAATTTTAAAGATCCATACAGGACCCGGTGCCACCACAAGCAACTTCCGATGCGCTAAGGAAAGTCATTTCCTACATAACATTGTCTCGTGAAAACCTTGCTAGTAAAACCCAATGGGATAAAACCTGGTAGAAGGAAAAAGAGTACAATGTACTTTAATCTAATAATAGTTCTTCACCTCAATGAATATGCTCCCTCTGATGAAATTTCCCATTCAAAAGATATTTTCGGGATAATTTACTAAGTCGATGCATGCCAATGCTATGTATAAGTTTTTCAAATGCTGATGTTGGTAAACCTTTCGTAAATAAGTCTTCAAAATTATCAGTTGAACGTATTTGTTTGACATCGATTTGCTTGCTCTGTTGAAGCTCATGAGTGTAGAAGAATTTAGGTGAGATATGTTTGGTCTCATCTCCTTTGATGTACTCTCCTCTAATTTGTGTAATGCATGTAACATTATCTTCATATATCACTGTTGGAATATTTGTAGCGGAGTTCAAGTTTCATGTGCTCTAAATATGATATATAAGTGTTCTTAACCATATACAGTCTTGGTTTACTTATCTGTGAAAGTGCTTTATGAGGATTATAGAGGTATTTTACATCAGCATAACCAATAAGATATGGATTTTGTGTTAGCTCATTTGAATCCCAATTATTCGGTCCCATGAAGATAACGAAAGATATGTTTGACGTCATTCCAATATCGTCGAGTTGACGTATAGTTAAATCTTGCCAATAAATTACCGAGAATATAATATTTGGTCTGGTATATTTAGTTAAATATAACAAATCACCAATTGCACTAAGATATAATACTTCCTAACCAAGTATCTATTCATTATCTTCTTTATGACGAAATCGAGAGATCCGACTACCATGAGAGTACTTAATAGATGAACACTATCTATGTTGAAGCGTTTTAGAATCTTCTCAATATATGCAGACTGATGGTTTGTTTTCCCCAAGTCTTTCATTTCGAATTTTTTTTCAAATATTCAGCTGTTTTTAGAAGCTATTCAGGAGTTCCAATTAAGTTCATGTCATCGACATACACTGCTATAATAGGAAATCAAAATTCTGACTTTGTAATAAATACGCTTGGGCATATAGGATCATTTATATATCCTCATTTCATCAAATATTTACTCAAACGATTACCACATGTATCTAGATTGTTTCAATCCGTATAGAGATTATTGTAACTTGATTGAACACAGTTTATGATCCTTTGATTGTATGAAGCACTTTCTTAGCGCAACAGAAACGCGTTAGGCACCCGAGATTGGACTAGAAAAATTGTTACGCCCTTCTCTCCTTAAGGCTGAATCTGACCAGCTCCACCACTAAAATTTTGCTTATGTTTTCAACAAAATTTCAGTCTCGAAATAGCCCCCGAACAATAGTGAAAGTTTGGACTGTTTTGGACCTGAAATGCGCCCAGCTCACTGCACAAATCAGCCCTTATTTGCGTCAATTTCCACTGGGTTCTGGTCTGATTTTCAGTAAAAATCAGCCCCAATATAGTCATAAGACGTCCCTAAATGACCCAGAAAAAATTGGATAAAAAATAAATCGAACAGAGTCCTATTACACAATTTTTGTGAGCAATAGTGAGCAGAAAATTATTCACTACCGTGTAGTATATTTGTAGAAGAAGATGATGACTTTTTTGTTCGACACCAAAAGGTCTTCCGAGTTAGATCTCATCACCAACAGAAAATAGGGTGGGCTATACTCACCAAACAAATCCCTAAATTTTTTTAGAGATTAAAAGTCACACAATTTTTTTCTTTGTTTATTTTTTATTTTTCTCAACTCTTAAAAAATTCTTAGAATAAAAGATGGAGGCTAGGATTTGGAATTAGAGAGTTAGTCAAAAAAGAAAATCTAATATTTTTTTTATACCTAGGGTTATTGATTTCCAAAAAAATAAAACAAACATTTCATCTCTCATTGTTATTTTCGGCCATGCCTCTTTATTTTTCAAAATTTTATAACAACAAAATTTTCAATTACCATAATTGAAATTTTTGTTACAAAAATTAAAAAGTTATCACCTTATAAAAGGTGTAACTTCCAAAACCAATCCAAGAGTTTCAAAAACCCAAATTTAGAAATTCCAAATTTAACATTTATTAAATTATATCATATATAATTTAATAACATGTGTTTAATTATCATAAAATTATAAAAATTATATATTAAATTTAATATATAGTTTAAAGTGTGACAAAATAATATTATTAATCATATTAATATATATACATATGTGAGTATATAATTGGACTATCCAATTATATTTAATCTGCTATAATATATTGAGATAGCACGGGGACCAAATGGACCTACAGTTCCGAGCTCCAATAATCTCGGAATATTAATTAAGCTCTTAATTAACTATTCTGAATTATTAACTCTGGGTTATTCCACTAAAAATCTGAAGTTGCACTCTCGTTGCCGCAGAAAATAAATTAAGCCGAACTACATCGATGTCCATCGATATAGTCATTACATATAAATTGGCCCTTCACGAGTATCTCGTAATTAGAGCCGAGTCATAATGTCTGTTATACCCCTCTAATTATTTTTACCTTAAGTACCATTGATTCTCTAATGAATGATTTATTCATAACTATTATGAATGTTAATCTTTCTATTCGTAATAGAAAGACTTGAGCGCTCTAACCGTTCAAGTACCGAATCAACTCTTAAGGAAGATACTCATTTATTTCTCGCAAGAAAGAGTGAACTTCATATCTATGTAAAATGTCTCCATCTACACACCAAACCATGTCCCCAAAGTACATGGCTATTGGTCGGGATTACTACACAACCTCACCTTTTTAAATCAAATGACATAATCTGCCATGTAGGAGTTCGTAGTACACTCAAGATTAAGATCAATCCATATATGACAATCTAGTAGATTGAAATGAATTTTTTTATTTAACGGATATTATAAGAAACTCATTTCTATCTCGGTCCAGTCCTATATGATCACATCGTACAAGGTGCCTTCATCCTCATGTATCCATATGGACGATCTCGGATCAAGGTCGCCATACAATTATAGAATAGACTGCAGCTATAGATAAACCACAAATAAAGTACCCGCTTTATTTGCTCTCTATGGATTATTTTAGATTACTAACTTCAGACTTAAATGCTCTTGTGTATGACACTCATACACTAAGTCTGAAGGCACATTAGTAATCTAGGGTAAACACGATAATTTACAATATGTGATAATAAACAAACACTTTGATAAATGAATAATGCATCATTTTATTTCATAAAATATTAATGAAGCTCTATGGCATAGACCCAACATTGATTTATATGCTTAAGGTATTTCAATCATTCGAGATTTTAATGTAATTATCAGTGTCAAATGACCTAAATATCCATGAGACATATATCAAGTCTTTTAGAGGTTTCCAAACTTATTAAAAGTTAAAACGTAATAGTATTCATCACATGAAAATACATTTATAGTCAACATTAGGTCTCTATAAGAATCCTCGTACGTGCTTTGTATGTAATTATCTCGTTATGTTTATTATGTTTCTTTATGAGTACACATTTATATCCAATAGATTTGACATATTCAAGTGTCTGGACTAAGGCCCAAATGCTTGACGTTTGACTAAAGAAATCAATTATGTTTGAATTGCTTATTTCCATTTGGGCCAATCGTGCCTTTGTCTACATTCATCGACAGTTTGAAGTTCAAAATCATTTGTAATTTCAGTAGCTATTGTGAATGCAAATACATTGTCGATGACTAATTCATTACGATCTCATATATCTTTTGTATAAATATAATTTGTAGACTTTTTATTTTTAGAAGTTTTTGTCTCTTCAAGACTTATGTCTCTTCAAGGACTTGGGTCTCTTCAGGGATCGCTATTTCTTCCGGAACTATTGATTATGAGAATGTGTGTGTATTTATAGCTTGAGCATTATTTGTAACAAGATATCTCTTATTTTCCTCTTCTGGGGAATAATAGCTTTTGAACCAAATGGTATGTCACGCTTCTGACGTGTAACAAATAATCCATTAGCTGCTTTTACACTAGATTGTTCAACAGGAACAATCACATAGGTTAGTGTATTAACATCTATTATATGTCAATTGGTTACTTTTGATGTCTATATAAATACATCACATAATTGATTTGTAATTTGCTGATAATGAACTATCATTCACACTTCATTTTCACATTGATTGGTGCGAGAATCTAAATTAAACATAATAAATAAATTCTAAGAAAGTGTATGGCTTACTTGAGAAAGCTTCATTTCTTTTAAAGAGATGAAAATTGTCTCATTTAAATGGAAATATGTAAAAAGATACGTTAGAATTTCCAATTCCTAACAAGATTATGATGCTTTTAGGGCCTTTAATTAGGTCAGCAGGACCATATATGATATGTAATTTTACTCCAAGCAATATTAATATTTAGAAGTAAAACATAAACAAAGTACACAGTATAAAGTACTAATTGGCATCCAATTTAATCACTTTAGTTTCAAAGAGATTCGACACATTAAGATGAACAAGATTTGATGGATCTTTAGCCACTCTAATATTTCTTATATGCTGGTTATATCCATTTTTATCATTTTATCATCATGTGAATTCGTGACTATTGTTAGGACATTATCATGTCATTCTTTTACATTTATATATCCAATATGATATATTTTATATTCACTTCAAGGAATGATAAATATCTTATTTAAAAAAAAATTTCAACTCACAATTTCAGTTGTGAGGTAATGTTAGATAAAGTTGAATTACACTCAATAACAATAGACCATCTATGTCTTTTATAGTAGTCAGAGCTTCAAACTCTCTTGTAAAATATGACATAGGAGAATATTCATCATTTATGGATATTCATTTTCCTTAATCGTACATTCCAAGCACATAACTTGTATTCACATTTCAATATCTATACCCCATGAAATAAAATGACATAATAAGACATCCAGAATAAAAAATTCATATTCATCTATAGAACTTCATGTTCATATATATGATACTGTAAGCTAGAACTTTAAAGTTCTAAATATTTAAAGTTATAATTTAGAACTTCAAGTTCTAATTTATTTTGTAATTGTCAATAGTAAATATATACTTGTGTCTTGATATGATAACCATTTCAGCAGATATCTTTGAAATTCAACATATTTATATTGGATATGGCTATTCCAGAACCTTCAATTAATATTAAGTTCGAGAAATATTTCTTTTCTCGAAAAATGTATAACAATACTATCAACTAAGCATATCTCCTCCTCTTTTTTCGAGAGCGCATAATTTATTTTGTAATTCTATATGATTTCTAAAAATCTTCATAAAGGTTAATCAATAATATCTATAAACAAGATACAAATTTTATGTATATCAAGTACATAATCATTATATTTTTGTATCAGTCAAAATAATATCTTCTGGATATTTGAATATCTAACCTTTTATCATAAACATATCATATTCAATGATGATTCAATTCTTAATAAACTTAAAATAATAATTCAAGACTGTAGGGATGAAGTAAATGAAAATAAATAATTTTAAAATAAATAAAGAGATATAAAGAGAGTAATACAAAATTATAAATTGTATTCACAATTGTATTATGATTTCACTTACCAGAGCTTTATTCATTTACTATAGCGGATTTTCTCTATTATATCTATACGTAGTTGGAATTAACATTCACTGATGAGAATATTAAGAAATTGATTTTTCTGTTCTATGAAACATAATGTTTTATTTATAAATTGTAGTTTAGAACTATAGATTCTGATAGTAAATGCTAATTTGAACTTCATGTCTGATTAGCTCTTATTATTGCAAATTTCTGACAGTAATAATAATATATATAATATAATAAAAAAAACATACAATAGAAAATAAAAAATAGAAAAATTTAAAACACCGTATAAATATGTATGAACCAAAAATTACACACATATTTGGAACTTTAGGTTCTCTTAAAAAATAATTCGTTGACCTAGAACTTCAAGTTACAATCTTACATTATTATTTAGAATATCAGGTCTTAAAAGAGAATTATATTTTAGAACTTCAATTTATGATTGATAAGATTAATATTTAGAACTTCAAGTTAATAAATATGATATTATAAATTCAGAACTTCAGGTTTTATTGTAGATTTAAAACTTCAGATTTTAAACTAAAATTTAATTGATGAGGTTAGAACTTTTAGTTCTTTAATTATAGTATAATTATAGAACTTTAGGTTTTATAATTGTTTTGTAAATCTAGAACTGCATGTTCTAATCTAATAATTAATTAATGAATTTAGAACTTCGGGTTCTAATTTATCTCTTATAGTTAATCATAGTTGTGAAAGAAATTAAAATAAATTATAAAATAAAAAAATACAGTTTTTTATTTTCGGATGTGGATGATCTAAATTAGTAGCAACCACATAGCATACTCATAAAAACAATTAAGATACTAAACTAATAACAATAAATAAAACAGAACATAGAGTATTAGAACTAAAAATTCTAATAAAAATTGAAAATCAGAACTTCAGGCTCTGATTTATTTATACTGCAAATTTCAAGTTACAATATTAAAAGAAAACTAATAAAAATAGATCTAAGCCAACTAATAAGAATTGGATCTAAGCCAATAGAACCCACATCTAGGGGTGGTCGGCGGTTCGGTTCGGTTCCGAACCGGAACCGAACGAACAGTTCCGGTTCCACACTAAATGTGGAACCAGAACCAGAACCGAAGTTCGGTTCTGGTTCTGGTTCCGGTTCTATTTGGTTTTTTTATTTTTTAAATAAAAAATTGATATTAATAAAATAATATAATTTAAAATTATGAATTTGAATTTATATAATAACTTACATTACATAATTACATTAAATTATAAATAAAATTCTTATCATTTTTCATTTTTATTAAAAATTAAATTAAAAAACGATTTGGAACCGAATAGCCCAAGTCTCAATCTCAAAGCATAATCATGAATTGATATGCGGCTTCATCTCTTTAGGATAATAATGCATCAAAGCCATTTAAAAAAATCCCACATACACGATCATGATCATGACTCCACACATTGCGGCCGTAGGATCATGATCATGATCATGATCAAAGGCTATGCTTATGAGAAAGAGGACTCATGATCGAGATCATCATTAACAAAGGAGCCGAATATGATCAAATGCTTTGATGATGTTTGATCATCATCATGATTTGGCTTCAGGCCCAGTGATTTTGCTTTGTGATGAATTGGGCATTTTTGTGTACGTAGAAAAACTGAAATAGAAGCCCATCGTGATAACGTGTTGTAAAATAAGAGAAAAATATAAGTAGAAAAATATAAGAAGAGAATACATTATAAAGCTGCATGTTTTTTTTATTAATTCTGAATTGAATAAATTTACAAGAATTACTGTCTATTTATAGGAAGAGATTATGATGAGATTATTATCCCTAAACAATATGATATAAGTTAAAAATATAAAGAGTTAAAAGATAAAATATAAAAACTAATAAATATATTTATTATAATTTTTAAAAAATAATTAATTAAAACTTAAATAAATAATAAGGGAATGATGAAAATTTTACAATATTTTTTTCTCCAATAAAAAATAAATATTCAAATTTTCCGTCCAAATACTAACTTTTTCATCTTCGATCTCCTCTCCGCTCTTACGGGAGAGGACCTCCTAACACCCATCCCCTTGAGGATTTTTACCATTCCTACTCATCAATGGGCTCTAGCCCACATATATTTGTTTGAAAGTGGTTAAAACGAACAGGTTGGAAACGATTCACTGTTTTTAGAAAAATGAACTAAATTAATAAAATATATATATAAAGGAACTGAGTTTCAAACCGGATCGAACCAAACTAAACAAACCCAAACCGAACCGAGGTCGAATTACAGGTTAAGTTCTCACAAAAATAGAACCTAAATGTTAGCTTCTTGCTCTTGTTACCGATAATACAATTTTTCAGAAGAATAAATAAGAACAGAGTAAAATCTTTCAAGTAAATTGTTCTGTGAAAAGTTTCTTAAGGCTACAAAATTTGTAAAACACCAAAAAAAAACGCATGAATTTCCACAAATGATGCAACACAAAAAGCTTACACCATTAACCCATACCGAAAGAAGTTAGGATATTGGCAGCAGAAGTGAATCATAATCTAGTTGCTATATCTGCTGTATCTCAGTGTGTCGCGAATTTAAAAGAGAGCACCTTTGAGACCATTTACATACAAGTTGGAGGGTATATGTCAATCACTCATGGCATCGATTCCTTCAAAGTCGCTGATTCCATCAACAATATCCTCTTCGTTTTCTTCTTCTTCATTCTCTTGATCAGTTTCCATGGCATCTTCTGATCCCCCCTCTTCATCCTCTTCTTCACTTGAATCCTTGTCCTCGTATATCAGTGGAGTTATGGCATCATCCTCTTCTACTCCATCATCGACAATCTATCAAAAGAAGAATAAAATGAAACTCGCATATGTATAAACTACCTTGCAAATGCCACTTGCAATAATTCATGAAATAACCAGCATACATACCCTGGAAAAGTGGAAGTCTAAGCAACTTGATATTTGAACAGCAGATTGGAAAGTTGAGACTCTAGATTCTATGAGCTGCACAGCCAATGATAGACGAAATTACTTCACTTCAATAAAATAGACGTATCTGGAATCTATGCAGCTATGCTTATGGATATAGAAAAGGAAAAAAAAAATTATGTATAAATCTATCACTCAATAGTTCAATCATATTCTCTTGAGGTCTTCTAATTGACACCGAAAAAAGGTAGTTGGACAAATGTTAATGCATATTCAAATGGTAAATTAACATTCAAGCAAGAACAAAAATACGAATGACCATGAATTTAGCCAATGAATAACCTCAGATTATACTTGAACCAAAAATTGTCCAGCATTAAGTCACCATTCTAACCTGGTACAAAGTATTCAGGGCAGATAAAGAAGATTCTTGAGACATTATTCCACTAGCATGTTGAAGAAGTAAACTCTTCAGCCATGGAAGGGCACATGCCAACACTGCACCCCTGAAACAAAAGTGTCCCAAAGAAACCAAACAAGCTTAATATTTTCACAAGTGAAGTTTAAAGTCGAATAACAAATGATTGCAACATCAAACATAGACGAGATGGAAGACAGGATGAGTCAAGTTCATCCACTATCTATTAAAGTTAATAAACCGTTAATATATATGATATATCACTCTCAAGTTTTCATTCACTGAGGTAAGAAGGTACCAAGTGTTCTCAAGCATCAATTCATTGAGCACAAAATACCAAATCAAACATATGGGTGGACCTAATAAATCTGGATCATGATAAATCTCAGAAAACCTGAATTATACACTGGTTCTGACTAGTACAGAAGGCTCAAACTAATAATGAAACTTTAGATGATTATATATATATTTAACATGATTACACAGCTAATATTTTACCTCGACTGGATTATTGATACTAGAGAATGTAAAAGCTTGAGAACATCAGACGGTTTTAACAGTGATATTGAATTTGCAATGACCTGCAAAAGAGATTCCACTTTAATATCAAAGAGCTGATACAGAGCATCTACTATGACAGACTGCAGTTTTAACACAATCTACAAGTAGGAAGCAACCTTTTTATCTTGGTTATATAAGCACTCCAAGAGAAGGGCCCGATCATCAGCATGCAGCGCTTGCTTAAGCAGAACATTAACTGAGTCTGCACTTGGGGGCTTTGTTGGAGAGGATTCTGGTATTTCATGGCTCTTGGATGTACTATTGTCATGTAAATTCAAAGTTGCAAGTTTCTCACCCATGGTAGGCTCATTCTGACCATCATCAACAAGGACTCCATCCATGTCCTCATCATTACCTATATATGAAAATCACCACTAAATGAGTCTTCAAAAGGAGATAAAAAAGCTTAAATCCTAATCTGTTTCTTCAGTAATGACTTCAGATACATAGTATTGTTTGGATTATGAATCTACAAATCTCTAAAGATAGGATTGTATAATGATTGTGCAATTTCTGAGATACCATTATGCAATCAGTGTAGTTATTAATATATTTAGTTTTCATATTTATCTTGATGTAATGCCTATATAAAAGCCTATCCCTTGTGTGTAGATACAGAAATCACTCTCATTTTGTAACATATATAAAGGTTAGTCGATATATCTTGATCAAGAAATACATTGTATGGTGTACTTTTGTGAAGTTGAAGTATTTAGGCTAATGTGAAAGTATATCCTCAAATAAATAATGCAAAAAAGTATTTTGTAGATCAATAAAAAAACTAGCTTTAGGCTTTGTAGACTTGATATACTTCAGACAAACAGCCAAGTATATCTTGAAGTTGCATAAGAAATGGTAACAGATGTAATTCCTACTTCAAATACCACACGAGTGATGCAGATCTATTTGGAGAAAATCTTATACAAAAAGTAAATATATCATCTTTGAACATAAAACGCTAACCAGTATCTACAACATCTCTTGTAGTTGCAAGATCAGGATCAGACGCAGCTCGTTTCTTGCTTCTTTTTTTATTCTGGGCTGAAGCAGTGGCTGCTTCTGATTCCGAATCATGGAGACCTGTGACAGTTTTCTCAAGTTATATTCACATAAACACAAGAACAAAAGTCCTGTGGATTGTTAGATAATCACAAGGATGGACTCGTTTTGGCTTTCATCACAATAAAATCAAGAAGGTAATGAGCATCTTACATCTTTAAGGTTCAAGATATGAACTGTTTGCCATATTTAACATAATTTCAGAAAATTTTGCCAAGCTCTGAAATTTTGCTAAGTTCAGGCTCATAAATCTTCAAGAAAACCATATGGGAGAGAAGAAAATTTAAACAACTTCATTCGACACTTCTCTGATGCTCGAGTCTTGTTCAAGTGATGCAATAATATTATCATTCGTTCCAGTTTAAGATTTTAAAAGATAAAAATAATTCCAGGCAAAGGTTTGTTAAGATGGCGATGCATTATTTCTCAAAAAAACTTTGTAGATGTAGACCAATTGCTGAAGAAAAAATTAGGCCTCTTTTTAGGAAGAACTCAATCAGAAGTAAAACAACCATTAAAAATGAAGAAACATTGCACACCTTTCCCTGCAGGAACCCCATTTTCACGAATAGATTCAGATGCATCTCCAGCAGAAATGACAATGTTTTCCCCTGGATTACTAATATCCACAAGACTAAACTGTGGAGCATCTATTGAACCATAACTGATTACAGCTGTCAACCGTCCGTCAGCTTCTAAATCATTCAATCTGGCAGCAATAATAGAAATTCGGTTCTTCTTCACATTCGCACTATTTTGCTGGTCTACATCAGCTTTGTTAACTTTTACAGTGATCTTTGTTGGATTAAACTCTTCATCTTGTGAAGCAGTCTTCAAATACCATGCATAAGCTACTCCAGATTCTGCAACTGCTAATACAACTGTACCATCTTTCCCGTTGGAACTACTCTTGCATTCAATAGCTATTGGAGAATGTCGCATGGAAATGACAGGGCCTTTGTTCACAGTTTTTGAACTGACATCACACCTCCACACTTGAAGATGTTTCTCCCCATAACCCGATGTAATAATGGTCTTTGCACCATCAGATACAGATATGTACTGGATGGGACCCTGTAATATAGAGGTAATCAAAATAGCAAAAGCATTAAGTATTTATATGAACCATCAAACCATGTCGATCAAATTTGAGTAACTCACCACATCATCCGAGAACTTCAGAACCTCTTCCCCATTTTCCAAGCTTAGAACCCGTACCTCACTATTGGCTAAAGCAAAAAAATTTCCTTCTGGCATTTTAATGGAAAGAGATAAAATATAAGGGCCCAAAAAAAACACACAGGTAAAAAATGGAACTAGAGATGACTTCCTCACCACATAAAAAAGCTGATGAAGAAATCGGCTTTTTTGAAGCTTTGAATTCTCTAATTACTTCTCCAGTTTCTGACTTCATCTCAGAAGCCATTCCATTGGTTCCAACAACATGTAAACTACGATTTTTATTTGCAAAAGCAAGACCAGCAAGTCCACTGCATAAAGGAAGTAGACAACATAACCATATAACACTCATTGAATTAACATGTATAAGATCATGCGAGGAAGCTCTCCTTTTGGTGCAAGATACAATAAGCCATTACATGAAGAAGGATGACGAATTGACATGGTCAGTAAGCTATAACAGAATGTAAAATCAACTGATGACAGGAATCTAAAGCTTGATGTTTATGATACTGCTACTAACAATAATTTGAACATAATAGATGACTACTTAAAAATATGAGCATATTATCATTTGGGCATTCATTAATTTCATGTACTTTTGGCACATGATTCCTTAGCAAATTTAAAAATCATACCCAAGAAGGTTCCCAGTGGATTTCCACTTCTGCTCACCGGCGAAAACATCAACTGCCAAGATGTCCCCATTGTCGGTGCCGAGTGCTACTAAGAGAGTACCACGTTCTTTTCTATGCTACAATTTCAAAAGCGCAAAAAAATAATGTAAATGGAGTTTAAAGTTTACTTTCATCAGATGAATATCAAAAGAACCACTCACAGAACCCACGGGGGCTTTTCCAAGAGTTAGAAGCTACCTTCTTCCTAATAAAACTGCATGCCATGCATGAATAACTAACTACAGGATCTCCATCTGGCTGTTTCCACTCTGCCAATAGACTTCCATCATTTGTGCTCCATATCTGAAAATTATGCAATTAAATTTCTTCATTATAAGAAAACTTACTTTATCATGCCTGCAGACATGTGAACTGTGCCAGACTTAAAAAGAACCTCATCATTTGTTTCGTGAACAAATAGCGAAGTATTAATTATTTGAAATTAGAAAGTCTAGGTAGATATACCGAGAAAAATACATAAATAAAAGATCAAAATTTTGGAAGTCAGCGTTAACTCAACATCCCTCTCAGAGCTAAGGCATTTCTTTAATGACTACAAGTTGCCACATGGATACTTTGCCAAGCAACCGATTTCAAATAATGATTAAATAATAAGAACATCTCAAAACTATACAAGAATAACTACCTCTGATCCTAAATTGGCTCACAAAAGACCCACTTACAAAAAAAAAAAAAAGGAGAAGAAAAAAAAGGGAGAAGAACTCAACTTTCCATAGGAAATTTATTTATAAATCGAAAATTAATAATAATCAAATGCATTTACAACATATTTATTCTTTGAATTAACTAATTCGGTTTATATGCTATTATAATAATAAAAAAAAAAACCCAGCTAAAGATTGGCTTCAAAAACACTTCCAACACTACAAAGAAACAATAATATTTTCTATCTTTCCTGTGGCAAAATAATAAATAAATAAATAAAATTAAAAAAAGTCTTCATAACAAACATAAATATCATTCATTGATTTACAAAGAGAAAGAGAGAGAGTGTGTGTGTGTGTGTATACCTTGACGACGCCGTTTGGGGACAAGACGGCGAGGAAGTCACCGTCAGAAGTGAAAGACGTTATGAGAGACTTCAGCTTCTGCCTCGCCATCGCCTCCGAAGTGCTTCTGGTGTTTCGGCGAGAGATAAAAGAAGGGTTTTGGGTTTAATTTACTGAGAAAAATATCAGGAAAGCACCTCAAAATATAGCATTTACGGAGAGAACCCTATGTTTATTTTTTATTATAATTATTTTCTAAATTTTGGAGGTTTCTTCTATTGAGATGTGTGATTTGACCAAAATTTTGATTTTATGGATTAAAATTGATATGTCTCTTGAAAGGAGTTACATGAAGTTCAGACTGATGGGTGTATTTAGTACTCCCCGAAAAAGGGAATTGGTCTATAATCGATTCAGTCAAAAAAATAATAAGAATTTTTAGTTGCAGCTTGTGGGAAAAAAAAACTTCATTTATGGAATTAATCATTCACCTTCTTAGAAAAAAATTGAAATTATATTCTTCAATTAAATAAATATGTCATGGTTGGGGGAGTTTATACATTGCATATAGATTTCATGCATATCATGGCATAACGGTCGAGGTAAAGTAAGACTTAAAATATCGAAAGAAATAATATATAATAAGTAAATCCCTTGTGAATTTCAAAGTATTTATTTTCCTTAATTTATTTAATTTAAGGGGATTCGTCATTTGGGGGAAAGTTTACTATTCAAAATTTTACCTTTCATTTTCGACATTTCTAATTGAATAGAGAAATTTGAAAAATCTTAATACATATATATATTAATTATTTTTAATTAGTTAAAAACTAATTAATTATATATATATATGTAATAAATGTTATAACACATGGTTATATATAATTGGAGACATTTGACATGAATTAAGCTAAAGGAAAATTTGATCTGAACAAATGACCATTTTGCCCTCCGAGTTTTGGCCATTGTAACCCTAGGTATATAAATGAAATTTGTTTCATTTTCTTCATTCGTTTGACTTCCAAAACACACTAGAAAAAGATGCATTGAGAGAAAGCGAGCCTATTAGAGCAATCTTGAAGAAAACTTGGAAATTAAGATAAAAGCGAGCCTATTAGAGCATTCTTGAAGAAAACTTGGAAATTAAGATCATTTCTTGTTCTTTAATTATGAAAATTATTTTCTATGCTCTATGTAACACCCCGGTTTATTATGACGAAATCACTAAGTTGACTTACTTAGAAATTAAACAGTCACCAGGCCTTTACACACACTGTGAGTCTAACTTAGATGAGTTATTCAATAACTTGGATTTGAGTTGCGTTGAGTACTTTAAATGTTATTTCTTTGATTTCATTGTTGGGCATTCATTGAGGACAATATTATGTATAACTATCATGGCTGTTTTATGTATTTTATTATTCTTGCATGTGTGTATTAAATTATGTTTGTGGGTGTCGTCGTTATAAGCACTCACGAGACTATAACTCGTCCACTAGGGTCGCCTAAGAGTTTAAAGGCTTGTTGCATATGCTAAATGCAATCATGATCCCTACGAAAGTGGCTTGGGTTAATTTTTTATTTTTTATTTTTTATTTATTTTACTCGAGGACTAGCAAAATATTAAGTTTAGAGGTGTGATGAGCGGTTAATAAATATATATTTCTCATCCTTTTATCTTAATGTTTTGTGTGTTATTTTGAGTATAAAGAGCTTTTTTATGTGTTTTGGCTTTATTTTACAAGTCGGGATCATATCACGATTTAATTGGACTTAACCAGCAATGAAACGATAAAACCGGAGCTAAATTGGGCCATATTTCAAAGTCAGTATGCATGTCTCGACGTGCTGAAGAACAAAATTCAGATAAAATATGGAATAGCTGGCGCATCGCGACGCGCCGATGATGATGATGAGAGTCGAGACACATGGGTAGCGAATTGTAACACAAAATAAG